>PITA01004526.1:93881-122477 GCA_004023965.1 Spilogale gracilis
CTGTGTGTGTGTGTGTGTGTGTGTGTGTGTGTGTGTGTGTGTGTGTGTGTGTGTGTGTATGCGCGCACGAGCGAACGAGCGAACAGATGCTCCAATTTATAGAGTCCTTGCGGAGGACGGATTCCTATTTGGCTGCCTGTGTGCCGAGGTTTGCAAACAGACTTTTCCACCTTCCACTGTTTTTGTGCACTATTTCATCAGCTGCCTGTGACTTTCCCATTGTTTAATCGTTCTTGCCTGGGACAGGTTGTACTTGATACATTGTTTCAGCCCCGATAACATCTCCGCAAGAGTAGATCTTCTTATCTGCGTTTTATGGTTGATAGGGAATTATGGAGCCCAGAGAAGATAGAATTTACCCAAGATCACATAGCAACTAAGTGGCAGAAGTGGAATTCTAGCCCAGGCCCGCCAGTCTCCATTCCATAGCCTGGGTTCTCAACTGTACTACCCTTACCATGGTGTTTTGAAAAATTATGATATTCCTCTGGTTGACTATGAGGAATATCATTCACAGTTTACTTAAATGAGGGGATCATCAAGTAGGGTTATCCAGAATTTCTGATCTGGTATACACTAGCTTTTTTTCAAGAAATATATATCAGAAAGGAAGTGAATCTTGTAAATGGCACTGACCATAGTGCAGTTTATTTTTTAAAATAACTAATTCTCAAGTTTAGGTACCTTAACTACTTTTAGTTAACAAACTACTTGTGATGTAGGCCACAGCTGACCTTGGTACCCTCACACATGCTTTGAGAATGCCTGTGTTTATTTTGCAGGGTCTGTCCTTTCCTCATTTCACTGAAAAATTAAGGGCAGTGAGAAATAATTAGTGGCTTTAGCAAATCATATGATTATTCTGTATTACAAGGCTATGTATTAAGAAACAGGATTTGGTCTTTTTCTCACAAGTCATTTACAACATTTGTTAAATATGTTCAGAATTTCTTAGAAAAACTTTAAGTTCAGTAGGTGGATGTGGGTAAATGGTAGTGCAGTGAGAGGTCGGGGAGGCTTTTGGGGGTTGGGGAACTCTGGACCTGATCATCAGCAACATCAGTATTATTGAGTAATATGCTGCTGTTATTCCACCTGCTTTATTACAACTTCCCTTTTGGTGTTGGCCTCAGGAAATACTCTGTGGTTTAGAGCAGACACTGGCCCCAGTACTGTGTTTACAGGAGAACTTGAAACATATCTTGCCAAAGTTATATACTTACTCATTCCCCTAATTATCTTATAAGTATTCAGTACTTCCAACATAGCAGGTGCTATTTAAAGTGCTTGAAATTGAGTGGTGAGGAAAACAGACTCTTTATCCCAACAGGTATTCTAGCAGAGGAGATAGACAATAAACAAATTAATAGATAATATCATGGCAGGTGGTGCACGGAAAAGAAAGTCAATTAGAGGGAGCGAGGGTAGGAGGCTGGTTGGGAAGGACTGCTATTAGAATAAAGTGGTTAAAGATAGCTATTTGGATAAGGTGACCTTTAAGCAGAGATCTTTTTGATAAGGTCAGGTTTAAAAAGAAGTAGATTCCCAGCAAAGAGGGAAAAAAGACAAGAGTGGGGAGGGGAGGCCTTGAGGTGGGAATGTGCTTGACAAGTTCTAGGAATAGTAAGCTGGCTAGTGTGACCGGGCCCCTGTGAGCCACCAGAGAAGGAATGTGTTCAAAGAGTCATCTACAGCAGATCATGCAGGGCTTGAAAGCCACGGGAAGCACGTTGGATTTTATACTTCAGATAATGGGGAAGCTTTTGGGAGTTTGGAACGTAGAGTTGCATGACTGGATCTGCCTGTTAGAAGGTCATTTTGGCTGTATGAAGACTACAATACAACAGAATGGTAGCATGGACACTAGCTAGAGGACTATTGCCCTTAAATGGTTAGGAGATGACTTCTTCTTGGACCAACGTGGTAATGGTGAGATGGTGAGAAATCTTGTGAGAACACATTTTAAATGTAGAACCAACAGAATTTGTTCAGTTGGATTTGTCAGTGGATTGGTGTGAAGTGTGAAAGGAAGAGGAGTAAAAAAAAAAAAAAAACACAAAAATTCACAAAAATCCCTCAGGATTTTTTGATCTGAGCAGTTGGTTAAATGGAATTCATCTTTACTGAGAGGCTCCTGTGGCCAGCCTTGGGTGTTTCACCGGTGACTGTATTTCTTATACAGAATCTAAATCTTAGGTGTCTTGGAGAGCATTTGGGCTCCCTCATGAAGGTTATCATTCATTCATTTAGCCTACTATTATACCACACACCAAATTATACATTACAGTAAAAAAGAAATGAGTAAGACTCAGTTCCTATTTTGTAGGAGGTCACATTTGTGTGAGGCAGAAAACCCAGCTAATCACTACATGATATACTAAGTGCTCAGGTAAGGGGACTCTTGTTATGAATGTTCTTAGCTTTCCTATGTAGTTCCTCAAGTGGTGCAAGTTTGAAAAGCTTTAAACAATTTTTTTTGGGGGGGATGCCTGCATGGTTCAGTTGATTAAGCTACTGCCTTCGGCTCAGGAGTCCTAGGATCGATTCCAGAATCAGGCTCCCTGCTCAGCAGGGAGTCTGCTTCTCCCTCTGACCTACCCCTTCTTGTGCTCTCTCTCCCTCTTATTCTCTCTCAAATAAATAAATAAAATCAATTTAAGATTTTATTTATTTATTTGTTGGAGAGAGAGCACAAGCACAAGCAGGGAGAACAGCAGGCAGAGGGAGAAGTAGGCTCCCTGCAGAGCAAGGAGCTGGATGTGATACTAGATCCCAGGATGGGATCATGATCTGAGCCACCTAGGCATCCTGCGTTTTTCTTTTTTTTGTATAAAAGATATTCTCAGTATGCTAAAATTAGAAAAAATAGGTGGGAAGAAGAAAACTTGGAAACCTGGATTTCAGAGATAACTACTAAAATTTAAAAATATACTGTATCCTTTTAGAACTTTTTTGTCTATACACATTTTTGGTAATTATTTAAATATACATTGTAACAACTACTTTATATAGAATATTTTTGATAGTTTTACATACAATAAACATATTTCTATAAACCATTTTTTAAAAAAGATTTTATTTATTTATTTGACAGAGAGGAACATAGCTAGAGAGGAAACATAAGCAGGGGGAGCAAGAGAGGGAGAAATAGGCTTCCCGCCAAGCAGGGAGCCCAATGCGGGGCTCTGTCCCGGAACTCTGAGATCATGACCTAAGCTGAAGGCAGACACCTAATGACTGAGCTACCCAGGCGCCCCTCTACAGACCATGTTTAAGGGCCCTTTTTGATTTAATTGTATATATTTGGTGTCATTTATAATCAGTGACTTACTGTTGGATAGTTACCTGACTTGATTTTTTTATATTCTTCGATGAAAATCCTTTTAACTAAATTTTGTTAGTATATATCCTTATTTTCTTAGACAATTTTTAGAAGTGCAATTGCTGGTTCAAAGGATATGTACTTTTTTAGTCTTTTAATATGTACTTCTAAGTTTTTCTCAATAAAAACCGTAACAGTTTTACATTCGCATTATTTTATCAGAGTGCTCATTTTAGGTGCTAAATTGGGACATTATTTTATTTATTTTTAAAATGATTTTTAAGTTTATTTTAAAGAAGGAGTGCAGGCACATATGAGTGGAGGGAGTGGCAGGAAGAGAGAGAGATTCTCAAGCAGACTCCCTGCTGAGCAGGGACCCCCCCCCCCGCCCCGCACCCCCCCAAGGCGGGGGTGGGGGGTGGTGGTGGTGCTCAATCCCACAAACGTGAGATCATGACCTGAGCCAAAATCAAGAATGGGACACTCAACTGACTGAGCCACTCAGGTGCCCCATTTGGACATTATTTTAAAGCAAAACCAAACACAATTTATAGTGAGGTTGAACATCTTTTATATGTTTATTTCATGTTTATTGGTGATTTGGGGATATTTACGCATATACTTTATTTTTGTGTTGGCTCTTCATCTTTTAAAATACATATTTGTTAGACCTCTTGTTATATATTTTCAAAAATATCTCTTGATAATGATGTGTTTTGTCATATAGATGTTCTAAAATTTTATATATTGAAATCTTATAAGGTTTTTTCCTTTTATGAGTTGTTTCTGTCTTCGATATTTTACTTTCAAAGTAATTCTCTCTTTCCCAATTAGATAAATATTTACATGTATTTCCTTTTTAAATATTTAGCTTCAGGCGCACCTGGGTGGCTCAGTTGGTTAGGCAACTGCCTTCGGCTCAGTTCATGATCCCGGAGACCTGGGATCGAGCCCCACATCGGGCTCCCTGCTTGGCGGGAAGCCTGCTTATCCCTCTCCCACTCCCCTTGCTTGTGTTCCCTCTCTCGCTGTGTTTCTCTCTGTCAAATAAATAAATAAAAAATCTTAAAAAAAAAATTTGATCCATTTGAGTTTTTCAAATGGCTGGTTTTTTATATCCCATAATTTAACAATTTCTTTTTTGTCCACTAATATAAAACATTACTTTTTCATGTATAAAATTCTCACATACTGATAATTTTCTTATTTCCTCTCTTAAAATTATTTTTTAAAGAATTATAAATGCTTAATGCTTATTGAAAAAAATTGATGCACAAAAATATAAAATATAAAGAACAAGGGGTAAACAATAGAAAGCATAGTATAAAGCAGAAGTAACTACTGTAAAAATTTTTATGTGTGTTTTTCCTGATTTTTCTAAGTATATACAAATGCAATAATATAAAAATGGAATCAATTCCTGAAATGGCTCTGTAAGTACTTCTTCATTTAAAATATATTGTGAACATCTTTTTGTATCTATAAGTGTCTATGAGTATAGATCTAGAATAATTTTTTTTTTTAAGATTTTATTTATTTTTTAGAGTGAAACACAGCCAGAGAGGGAACACAAGCAGCGGGAGTGAGAGAGGGAGAAGCAGGCTTCCCGCGGAGCAGGGAGCCCGATGTGGGACTCGATCCCGGGTCTCTGGGATCATGACCTGAGCCAAAGGCAGTCGCTTAACCAACTGAGCCACCCAGGCACCCCTGGAATAATTTTTTAAAAAAGATTTTATTTATTTTTATATTCCTCTTTGAAACCTACACTTAAAAATAGAAGAAAATATATTATAAATATATGAATATACACATATACCAAAAAAAATGGTAGGCACCAAATACTTAGGACTTTTTCTCTAAATTTTATGACTGTCTTGTATCCTTCTTATGTAATTAGGGCAGATGGTCAGAGAAGATTTTTTAGATGTGTAAATTTGTAAAATATAAACATTAAGATTATATCATAGTTATACATGTGACTAACAAGTTAGTCTGAATCATTCTGTCCTAGGAGCTGTCATTTTGTCCTATGAGCCATGAGTCTGTCCACAGAGGCCCTAATCCGCCGATTACCACTCATAAATAAATTCTAATAAAATACATGCATCAGTGTGAATAAATGTATGGTTTTGTACTCTTTTTTTTTTTTTTAAAGATTTTATTTATTTGACAGAGAGAAACACAGCCAGAGGGAGAACACAAGCAGGGGGAGTGAGAGAGGGAGAAGAAGGCTTCCCGCTGAGTAGGAAGCCTGATGTGGGATTGGATCCCTGGTCTTCGACCTGAGCCGAAGGCAGTCGCCTAACCAGCTGAGCCACCCTGGTGCCCACGGTTTTGTACTCTTGAAGTAGCCAAGAGATAATTGTAATGTAAATATACTTTAAAAACTTTCTGTTATGGTAAATTTCAAACAAATACAAAAAAGAGTGGCAAAATGAACTCCCGTTTACCTGTCACCCTGGCTTCAGCACAGTTCATTTTGTTTCTTTTTCCATTCACTGTGCCACACCTAATTTTGAAGCAATCCTAGACAGAACATCATTTCATCCTCAAACATTTCACTTTAGATCTCTAAGCATAATACCATTGTCACACATTTGAATATTTTTGTTGTGTTTCAGGGGAGAAAGTCTCATGATTATGGTCCAAAATGACCAAATATAAGTTTATCCTTCAAAGGAGATACTTTTTCTGGTGTCTGTACTCATCGTCTATGAAAGACTTAAAAACAGAGTATTTGATTTTATTTGATCATTTTATGACGTGAAATGATCTCAAAAGCTTCTAGAAAAGAAATCATTTAAAGATTTGTATGTTTTCGAAAAGCTTGACTGTTTAAATGATGTGTGATATTGAGATAAATTAGCTAAGGACTCTGAAGTTTAAGTTTGAGTAGAAATAGTCTTTCAGCTTTGGGGAAGAGAGAAACATGAGGTTTTGAAGACTTCGTCTTCTTCTTCTTTTTTTAAAACCCTGATTCTTAAACCTGGACATATGCTTCTTTATTTGATGCCTTCTGGGGGGTAGGCAGAAGAGGATTTGTTTCTCATGGCCCAAGACTGGGAATCAAAGGAACATCTGACAGTTGAATCTTTAGGTAAGGGCTTGTTGGTCTTTATCACATGTACATGTACATAGTCAACCTGGACTATGAAACTCATCTTCATGTGATAATGCTTTAATGTCTTCCATGTGCAGTGCATGCTCCTTGACCCTCTCAGGTGTACCTCGTCATATAATTCCCACCACAATCCTGTGGAGAAGGTTATCATTACTTATACTGACTGAGGCTCAGAGCAGTTATGGCCTAAGATCATGTATCTCTTAAATGGTGGGACAAGGATTCAGCCCACATCTTTTCACATCCCATATGGCCTGTTGGCAAGAATAAATAGTAAGCAAAGAGAACAATTACTGTTTAACTTAAAGATGTCCAGTGAAAACAGTGAGAGCACATTGTGCTGTTCAAAACATACCACCAAAGCATCCCATTTGCTAAAATTTCTTGATAAATACAAGCAATTCCTGGTGGTCAGTCCAGTATGTCCCTTCTCTGTTCTCTGTCTCTTGGGAGTCTCTTAGTTTCAGCCATCCATGCCAGAACTGTGTGTATCTCTGGCCTAGAGCTGCTCTGGTGTCTTAATCTCGAACTCTCTCCTCTGCTGATTTGTGGCTGGAAATTTTGCTCCACTTTTCTATTTGAATGTCTTAGAGTATTGAAATTCAATGTATCCAAATGCCTATTCTCTTAATTCTTCCAGTCCTTAGTTTCTCTTCTTTTATCTCTTTCTGATAAAGCACCAACATTTTTTTAACTCATTTTTTTTAGTTTTTATTTTTTCAATGTTCCAAGATTCATTGCCCATGTCCCACACCCAGTGCTCCATGCAATAGGTGCCCTCAATACCACCACCAGGCTCTCCCATCCCCTCATCCCCTCCCCTCCAAGACCCTCAGTTTGTTTCTGAGTCCAAAGTCTCTCATGTTTCCTTTCTCTCCCTGAGTTACCCCACTTCCCATTTCCTTTCCTTCTCCTACTGTCCTCTATATCACTCCTTATGCTCCAAGTAAGTGAAACCATGTGATACTTGAATTTTTCTACTTGGCTTATTTCACTCAGCATAATCTCTTCCAATCCAGTCCATGTTGCTACAAAAGTTGGATATTCATCCTTTCTGATGGAGACGTAAATTCCATTGTATATATGTGCCATATCTTCTTTATCCATTTGTCTGACGAAGGGCACCTTGGCTCTTTCCACAGTTTGGCAATTGTGGCCATTGCTGCTATGAACATTGGGGTACGTATGGCCCTTCTTTTCACTACATTTGTATCTTTGGGGTAAAAGCCCAGTAGTGCAATTGCAGGGTCATAGGGTAGCTCTATTTTTAATTTCTTAAGGAATCTCCACACTGTTTTCCAAAGCAGCTGTACCAGCTTGCATTCCCACCAACAGTGTAAGAGGGTTCCCCTTTCTCCGCAGCCTCTCCAACACTTGTTGTTTCCTGTCTTGTTGATTGTGGCCATTCTGGAAAGCACCAACATTTTTTTGGTGAATGAGGCCTGGAATTTCGAGGCCATTTTTGTTTCTTCTCACATGTGTTGCTACTTGTTGGATCTTGTAAGTCCAGCCTACAGTGTCTTTATAACCATTCTTGCCTTGTCATTTGTACTACTATCAACCTAGCTTATTGTTTTCTTCTCTAAAAAGAGGTCAACTGGGGCACCTGGGTGGCTCAGTTGTTAAGCATCTGCCTTCAGCTCAGGTCATGATCCTCCGGAGCTTCCAGGATCATGACCCACATCGGGCTCCCTGCTGGGTAGGAGGCCTGCTTCTCCCTCTCTCACTCCCCCTGCTTGTGTTCCCTCTCTGGCTGTGTTTCTGTCTGTCAAATAAATAAATAAAATCTTTAAAACAAAAAAGAGGTCAACTAATTTTAATGACTTTTAGAAATAGGTAAAGGATAAACAATTGATTCTCGAACAAAATGGGTTTGAATTGTGCAGGTCCACTTATACTCGGATTTTTTTTTCAGTAAATACAGTAAATGTATTTTCTCTTCCTTCTGATTTTCTTAATAACATTTTCTTTTCTCTAGCTTACTTTATTATAGGAATGCAGTATATAATACATATATAAACTATGTTGACTCTTTATGTTATTGGTAAGGTTTCTAGTGAATAGTAGGCTATTAGTACTTAATTTTGCGGAGGCAAAAGTTAACACGCAGATTTTTGACTGTGTGGGGTTTAGAAACACCATATTGTTAACTGTACCCCCGTCCCTGTCTCCTAGTTTCCTCGTTCCCTTCCACAGAAACAACCAGTTACTCAGATTCTTATGTACATTCATGTATCTTGTGGTAGTTGTCTATATACATAATAGATTTATCTACATTTCTCTCTACAAAACATTATATTCTATGTATATTGTTTGGTACTGACTTTTCCCTTTAATTTGATGTATCCTAGAAGTCATTTCAGAACAGTACTTATAATAGTAAGGATAGCTATCATTTGTTGATGCTTGCTATATGCAATGAACTTCCTACATGTTACCTCTTGCACTTATCATACCGATCCTGGGAGGTACTATTATTTTTATTATTATTATTATTATTATTATTATTATTATTATTATTCTAGAACTGAGAAAACAGAAGTATAGAGGTGTTAGATGAGCCTCACAGGATCTCACAGGTATTAGGGCTGAGCTGGGACTTGAACTCATGCTAACAAGGTTGCCTCCCACTGCTGCTCTTACAGGTAAGCTTCACCCCTCCCTCTCCCCACCCCAGCTTCATCTCAGAGGCAGGAACTATGACTGTAGGACTGTAGATCTGTTCCACCACCCAGCCTTCCTTCCCGAGCAAGTGTGATCTGCGGCTCTTCTGACCCTTCATGTCAGTCAAGAATCTCTCTCCAGGCATTTATGCTAATCTTTCATGGCTTCAACCTGGCACTGTGGAGTGGGCTAAGAAAAACATCTTGTTTCTCCTTTTAACTTCTGTTTGGTCAGAAAACAAGGAGTTTCCTTAACTTGCAACCCCTTTTTACCTAGAGCTGTGGTAAAGGTGAAGCAGTATTTACTAGTTTAAGGATTTTAGGCAGAAATGATGTTAAGGCCAACCAAAATGTTTTGACTCATGAACTTGGAATCTCTTGTACCCGTGCACCTTCTGAAGTAAGAATCATGGCTGAAGCTCCTTTTGGCGATGGGCAAACTGAGGTTTGGAGAGTGCAGCTTCTTCAGAGTGGAACACATAAATACCCCTCTGTAGGTTAGAGTTGCTTAGCTTCCTATGAACATTTTTTTCTTCTTTTTCTTTTTATATCATATCCAATATCCAATGGACAGTTATATGCACCATGTGTGTTTGTGACTTTTAAAGTCTAGTAATTAAAAGAATATCCATGCAGCTGCCATCAAGTTTATGAGCCAGCACAAAGCTAACCTATGGCAGTTACCTTGCCTCTTCCAGTCTTATCACCTGCCTTCCCCTAGGAACCTACTATCCTGAATTATCATATTCTTGCTTTTTACAAATTAAGGTTTTACCAAATGTCTTTGTGTCTTAATATATTATTTACTCAATATATTGTTTACTTTTGCTCATTTTTTTTGTAAGTGTTCTCTTAAACTTTATTTTTTTTTGCCTACGTGTCCAAGAAAACATCTGTGCATGAAACAGTTGCATGGACTTCCTTTTCTCTATTTAACTCCACTTGAGGTAATTATGTCTGGGATATAATCAGGCATTGGATTGAAGCAGAATTGGAGAGTGGAAAAGCTATACTGGTTAAATAATTTATGTATCTATAGACAGTCATAACAGATGAAGTTCAGAAGCTTACAGAGAAAACGAGACTAATAATGTCACTTATGTGGTGTGAAGCCATGTAGTTTGATGGCGTACAGCAAGCATGGGAAATGCCAGTTATAAATAACTAACACAGGTTTTATATAACATGTTTGTCTCCTGGTTCCTGCTTGGTAGGTAGCACTGACATTGTGACTATTGGTGGCATTTGTGACATTAATGGCAGCATTAGGTAATGATTGAGTGTATGGACCCTGGAGCCAGATGTGCTCCACCACTTCATTTGACTTTAAACCTTGGACTCTTTGTTACTAAATGGAAATGATGATAATACCGCTCCCCTTAGGTCAGGTGATCATTTGGTATAACAGTGTTAGTGTATGTTGCACGAGGCACTGTGGGATAGTTGAAAGAATGCAGACCTTCGTGTTAGACTGAGTTGATTTAGTTCCTGGATGTACTGCTTACTTGTGGGACCTCAGGAATGGAATCTTCTGGGGCTTTAGTTTCTTCCTCTGTAAATGGTATTTACTGCATATGTTTGTTATGAAAATAAGAGTATGTGAGTACATATCTTGAACAACAAATGACACTTCTATTGTTTTTTAGGGCTCATGGGTTTGCTTAGCAACTCAGTGACTTACATGGGTTCTCAGTCATCAGGTGTAACACGGAACTGCTGTTAGCTTTATTTTATTTATCTTTTGTTTGTTTTCAACTTTTTAATCAATGCTGTGAAGGACATTCTAAATGCTAAATGAGACACAACAATATTTTTTCCTTCCAGTATTAAAAAAAATGACATTCACAAATATTTTAAAGATACTTCTATGTGATTAGACCCTGAATTGAAAAAACAACAACAACAACAAAACCAATAACCTCTAATTATGTTCTTGATTTCTTATAATTGCATTTGGAAATTGCTTCCCACTCATGATAAACATTCTAAAATGTCCCTAAATGCACAGTGTTATCTCTCTCTCTCTCTCTCTCTCTTTTTTTTACTGGGGCCAGTAATTCTGAGAGCCCAAACTAAAAAAGGAAAAATATCAGACTCTACAAATGTCCCAGGATTTGTCTTTTTTAAATGTGAGAAAGATTTTTAAAAACACATGGAGTTTTCTAAAATGTCTTTAACAAGCTACCTTGGGAGTTCAGCTCAAAAATAGAAGTCGATGCACTAAAACAGATGTTTCAGTGTAGCTTTAAAAATCTTTGTAAGTACAGCCATTTGGAAGGATGATCCTGGATCAGAAGTTTTATTCCTGTGTATCTGCATTAGGTACACATGCCTCATCTCCGTTGTCGTAATTGTCTCTGTTTCCTCCAGTGTAGCGGCCATAAGCACTCCGGCTTTCCATGTCCATATCCTCTTCCTCCAGGTCATCATATCTGTCACTCCCATAGTCTTGGTCCCCACCACCTCAGAGTAACTGCAACCTTGCCCCTGAGCCCATAAGGCACCCCCTCTAGTTCCCCTGGCCGACTTGCCAGAGTGATCTTTGTGGATCTGGTGACCATCCAAAGACTCTCCATTCATGGCTCTCATGGCACCTGAGACATGCTCTGGTTTGGTGGAGGTGATGAAATTAAAATTCCAGGCTAGCTGAGTCTCACAAGTCCTTGACAAAACCACCTCAGAAATAGGACCAGATCTGCTGAAGTGGCCTTCCATAGCCTGCTTATTGGTATTGAAGTTGAGCCCTCCCACGAAAAGCTTTTCTCCTTCAGAAGACACTGCAGTGAGTTTGAGTATTACAAATTAAGCAGAAGGACCAGAAAAACAGCTATCATCGAGGAGTAGAGAGACTGGGCTGTTAGCTTTAAACAGATCTCAGAATTTTAATATAAGCAAAGGGGGTCAGACGAGTTTGGAATTAAAGTAGGTTGGCTGCTTAGCATTTGGAATAGTTATTATGAATGTAATCTAAGCTTCTGCAATCTTTATTTTAGGGAGGGTAAGATATTTTCCCTTAGAGGAAATTTTTTTAGTAGACTTTATCTTTTTTAGGTTCACAGCAAAATTGAATGAAAAACAGAGACACATTTCCATATATACCCCCCTACATGCACATGCACTGCCCCTCCATTAGCAACATCCCTCCACCAGAGTGGTACATTTGTTATTCTCAGGGAACCTACACTGACACATCATTATCACCCTATGTATATAATTTATAGTAGAATTTATTCTTGGTGTTGTATATTCTGTAGGGTTTTTTTTTTTTTTAAAGATTTTATTTATTTGACAGAGGGAAACAAAGCTAGAGAGGGAACACAAGCAGGGGGAGTGAGAGAGGGAGAAGCAGGCTTCCCGCCGAGCAGGGAGCCCGATGTGGGACTCGATCCCGGGTCTCCGGGGTCATGACCTGAGCTGAAGGCAGTCGCTTAACCAACTGAGCCACCCAGGCGTCCCTATTCTGTAGGTTTTGACAAATTTATTGTGATCTGTATTCACCATTATAGTATCAGTAGAGGAGTTTCACTGACTTCAAAAATTTTCAGTGCTCTGCGCATTCACCTCTCTCTCCTTAATCCATGGCAACTACTTTTTTTTTTTTTAAGATTTACTTATTTATTAGAGGGAAAGGGCAGGGGAGGGGCCTAGGGAGAGGGAGAGAGAAAATCTCAAGCAGTATCCCCCTAAGTGTAGAGCTTAGTCTCACAACCCTGAGATGATGACCTGAGCTGAAACCGAGGGTCAGATGCTCAACCAGATGAGCCCCCAGGTGCCCTGCAATCACTGATCTTTTTTCTGTTAACATGGTTTTGCCTTGTAGTTGGAGTCATAGAGTGTGTAACATTTTCTTTTCTTTTTTAGTTTTTATTTATTTATTTGACAGAGAAAAACACAGCTAGAGAGGGAACACAAACAGGGTAGTGGGAGAGGGAGAAGCAGCTTCCCGCAGAGCAGGGAGCCCGATGGGTCTCGATCCCAGGACCCTGGGATCATGACCTGAGCTGAAGGCAGATGCTTAATGACTGAGCCACCCAGCCATGCCAGTATGTAGCCTTTATAGATTGGCTTCTTTAAGTAGAAGAAAAATTTAACCTCCAAATTCTGTTTGTTTAGAAAAAATATATCTGAGAAGCTTGCCCTCTTGAACTCAACAAGCAGCTTACTTCAAGAGGCTGAGAGACAGGAAGGGGACTTGTGCCCCACAAGCCAGATCATCAATCAGCCCCACGGTTTAGCGGGATGACATGTTGCAACTGCATTAGCCTTCACACCTTCCTTCTCATGTTATTTTTAACTGTATTAGACTAAGTCCACAGTGTAGAGTTATAAATAAGGCTGGGTGGAGATACATGGACAGGCTAATAATTAGGTACTTCTTTAAACCTGTGTCCTTAAATATTTATTCCATGCTTATTCATTGGAGAGACTGAGTCCTGTGTGCGTGGGAAGAGCAGAAAAGGAAACAAGTTGGCTGGGTCTGGCATACCCTGCTTAGTGGAATAAAACCTCACTGTTAATCAGCCCTTAAAAGTCAGGGGATTATCAGTTGTTACTAAATCTCATTCACTACCCCCTTTCCTAGTAGCTTACTAAAATATTTCTTACAGGGATGCCTGGCTGCCTCAGTTGATAGAACATGTGACTCTTGATCTTGAGGTTGTGAGTTTGAGCCCCACACTGGGTGTAGAGATTACCTAAAAATAAATGAAATCTTAAAAATAAAATACTTCTTCTAGTCATGAGCAATTTCTGACACGTACCATTCTTCACATCTTCATACACACCCAGCCATGTTGTAGTGCCTCTTGCTGACTTGTACTCTGAGCAAGTGCCCAGCTGGGCCATTGTCAACCTGACTTGGTCATCTGTGGAAGTTAGGCAAAGTTGGCTTTTTCTTCTCCATCTGGAGATGCTGTCCCTGAGGAAATCACCTTTGGCCTTGTCCCCGTTTCCCTCCGTGTAGCTGTGATGTTCACAGAACGATGGACCAAAAAGCTTCACTTACCACTTTCTTTTCTGTGTTTATCTGGAAGGTGAAGCATCGAAAATGGGTAGGAGAATTTCGACCTCTAAGTGTTACGAAAGGAAGGACCTAGGGCTGGACACTCAGTGAGAATAGCATCTGTGAACACCCAGCAGGCCTGTCGCCTGGGGCAGAGATTGGCCACCATTTTCAATAAAGGCCTGGACACTGTTTTAGGCATCGTGGGTCATTTGGCCTCTGTCATACCTGCTCAAGTCTGCTGTTGTAGCGTGAAAGCTGCTGTATATGATTGTAAAGGAGTGGGCATGGTTGTGCTCCAGTAAAGCTTTATTTATTGACCTGTGTCCATTCTTAACTCACTGGCCACACAGAAACAGGCAGTGAGCTCCATGTGACCCATGGGTTGTAGTTTGCGGACCTGGTCTCGGATAACATAGGCAACCTGAAATTTGTCAGTTCGATGGTATCCGTGCTGCCTGCGTATTCTCTATAGTGGTCCCTTTGGTGCTCACCTAGTAAGGCTTGGTGAAGAATAACTTTGGAAATGCTAGGTGAATCCAAGGAGGAGGCGTTTTGCTGACGTGTCAGTGGTAGAGGAGAACCATGCCCCCTGAGGCCTGTTGGGGTAGTGCAGCAATAAGCATGCTGAAAATAAAAGGGCTAAGAGAGTGAGGGCCAGGGAGCCTGGGTAGCTCAATCCTTTAAGCGTCTGCCTTGGGCTCAGGTCATGATCTCAGGGTTTGGGATCGAGTCCCGCATTGGGCTCTCTGCTCAGTGGGGAGCCTGCTTCTCCCTTTCTCTCTGCCCCTCCCTTGCTTGTGCTCTAGCACATGCTTTCTTTATGTCAAATAAATAAATAAATAATCTTAAAAAAAAAGAGAAGACTGAGGGCCACACACCGGAAGTTCTGACTTTTATTCTCTGCTAATACCTCAGAGGTTCTGTGTTTGGTTTTAACAAGGGCAGCTAATCTTCATCTCCACACCTGTTCTTATTGATAATGAAAGGTTTTATTTCTATCTCAAAGTTCTTCCATTGAGGAATTTTGTTGGATTAAAAAAAAATTTTTTTTTTAGAATTTTTCTTGTTACCTGAATGCTATGTTAACTTTGTTGGAAGTTAAATGGTTGGAGCGTTAGTTAGCCTTGAGGATAGGATATGCCAGAATGTGAAATGCTTATACTCCTAGGCCAAGAATTCATTAATTTTTAAGTGACAAATAGCTATTGTTAATTATTTATTTCATGTTTATTTAATTTATTTATTTTTGCATAATCGTCTCCCATAATTTTTATCCATAGGATCCTTACTACAGATTTAATGACCTTGACTACAGATGGATCTCCTTGGATAACTGGACTTATAGCAAGAAATTTAAAATCCCCTTTAATATTAGGTATGTATGCATGTATATCTATATCTATGTCTGTATTTATTTAGTTATTATTATTGATCTTCTTTTTCTTTCTCTGCAGTAATTTTTTTGTTTGTTTCGCTTCTGTGTCAGTGGGTTGGGAGACTAAAGCCTGGTCCTAAAAAAGTGACTATTTGATTGATTTATGTTTTGGTTTGTATATAAGAATTAGTGCCACTGACCATCTGGATATACCCCATTTTATTTATTCTATTTGTCTTTAAATTCCTGTTTTTTTCTTGAAGTCTTTCCTTGTGACATAAGCTCTGACAGCATTTGTAGTCTGTCCAGCAAGACTATACTATCAAATAGAAGAGATTGAAAGTTTTCTCTTTATTCTTGTGTTTTAGGCTTGAATGGCAACTAGATTGTAGATTCCTTAAACTCAGAGAGTGTTTTAGTTCCTTGTAGGGCTTAGCAGAGTGCTGGGCACATGATATAGATACTTGTTAGTTGGTTAATGTATTCTCTTAGTGTCATAAGTGTAGTATTTTGTGAAAACGCTTTATATCTACTATATAACTTAATTGTCATAAGAATTTTATAAAGTCCAAGAAAAAAGTCAGTGCATTTGGAAATTATATGCTGTCCTCATGATTTTATGGCAATTGAAATATTATGAAGAAAGTTAGACTAGATCACTTATCATAACAAGGGTATTATGCTAAGCAAAATAAGTCAGTCAGAGAAAGATAATCATCATCATAGGGGAAGGGAGGGAACAATAAGACAGAATCCAAGACGGAGACAAACCATAAGAGACTCTTAAGTTCAGGAAACAAACTGAGGGCTCCTGGGGGGTGTGGAGGGAGGGGTAGGGTAGCTGGCTTATGGACATTGGGGAGGGTAGGTATGTGCTATGGTGAGTGCTATGAATTGTGTAAGACTGATGATTCACCAACCCGTACCCCTGAAGCAAATAATACATTATATGTTAAAAAAAAAAAAGAGACTCTTTGTTTTAAAAAAGATTTTATTTATTTATTTGACAGAGAGAGAGATCACAAGTAGGCAGAGAGGCAGGCAGAGAGAGGAGGAAGCAGGCTCCCTGCTGGGCAGAGAGCTGGATGCAGGCCTCGATCCCAGGACCCTGAGATCATGACCTGAGCCTGAGCTGAAGGCAGAGGCTTAACCCACTGAGCCACTCAGGCGCCCAAATAAGAGACTCTTAACAAAAGCAAAGGGAGTGTTCTGAAGGGGAGGTGGGTGGAAGGATGGAGCAACTGGGTGAAGGACATTAAGGAGGGCACGTGATATGATGAGCACTGGATGTTATATACAGCTGATGAATTGCTGGCCTCTACCTCTGAAACTGATAAGACATTATATGTTAATTAATTAATTTAAATTAAAATCATTACTTAAAACTAATACTTACTGGCAACTGCCTTTTAAGAACGTGTATTTTCTGTGAAATATTTATTTCTTTAGTTTTTAACTAATAAAAAAGATTTATCTAAGTTAATGTTTTATACATCTTGTTTTGAAAAAATCTTTTCTTTTTTAAGCAAATGGCAAAAAGTGAATTTGATTTTTGAGGGCGTCGATACAGTTGCAAAAGTCCTGCTAAATAGTGTTCCTATTGGGAAAACAGACAACATGTTCAAAAGATATGTAAGTATATAATGACATCAGGTTAAAAGCTACTTATATGTGTTTGTGTGTTAATTGTTGTGAGTAGAGAAAGGTACGTAGGATAATCGCCCATGCAGACAGTGCTCTTTGAAGCACTGGTTAAGTTACTTTCTCAGCTGCCTTATTGTAGAATGATGAAAACACCACAGACCCTATGGAGTTGTTGTGAGGACATAATAAAGTAATTATATGAAAATTTGACACAGTTCTTAGCACAAATGCTGTCCCCGTCTCTGTTGTTTGGCGATCCAGAGTTTCATGCGAAACACCAACCGAGTACTATGAAAAAAGAAAATGTTCCTTTCTTTCTGGAATAATTACATTAAGATATCATATTCTGGTCTCCATTCAATGGTAGACTTTTCAAAAAACAAAAATAACTTCTGACTTAGAAGTATATGCAGTTCCTACTGGACAGTCAGCTTGTCATGAAGCATCTAGGAAATTCCCTGGCAGTTCAAGGCCAAATGTAAATAGCCAGAGCAGACATTCCAGTGCTAAAGATATTTTCTGCTTGCTCTCTCTGTGGAGGACCATCATCTATCAGTACAAATAGAAGGAGAAACCTAGAAATCTACTTTTGGTTAGGAGAACATGTTCACTTGTACTTATAAGCAGGCAACTAGGTTATACTATTTCAGTGAAGTGCTTTCTTCCACAGAAAGGCTAACCCTAAAGATTTCAATTATTTTACACACCTTTCATACGTTTTTCTATATCTACATCTATATCTGAAATTGTGTCTACTTCCATATCTGTCCTTTCCTTCAATGCAGAGCTTTGATATTACCCGTGTGGTTAGAGATGTGAACTCCCTTGAGCTGCGTTTCGAGTCACCGGTGTCGTATGCGGCGCAGCGGAGTAGAGCTCACACTAGCTACTCCGTGCCTCCAGCCTGCCCTCCGCCTGTGCAGAAGGGCCAGTGCCATGTCAACTTCATTCGAAAGGTAATGGTCTTGCAAATGGAGGGGACTTCAGCCTTGAGGATGGGATATGCCAGCACGTGAAATGCTTGTTTGAAGATACTATTAGTATTTACTGCCTGCTTCATGGGATGGAAAACTTGAAATCAGAACCAAAAGATTGTATGAATTTTCGTGAAGAATCTTTGTCTTCCTAGATTTCCTTCCTGAAGCATGCATCAGAACTTAGATAACAAGAGAAAAAGAAGAAAAATAGGTGACTGATATTGTAATTCTACAAATCATTTATTTATTTATTTATTTATTTAAAGATTTATTTATTTATTTATTTGACACAGAGAGAGATCACAAGTAGGCAGAGAGAGAGGAGGAAGCAGGCTCCCTGCCGAGCAGAGAGCCTGATGCGGGCCTCGATCCCAGGACCCTGAGATCATGACCTGAGCCAAGGCAGAGGCTTTAACCCACTGAGCCACCCAGGCGCCCACAAATTATTTATTTATTTATTTTTAAAAGATTTTACTTATTTATTTGACACAGAGAGAGATCACCAGTAGGCAGAGAAGCAGGCAGAGAGAGGAGGAAGCAGGCTCCCTGTTGAGCAGAGAGCCCCATGTGGGCCTCGATCTCAGGACCCTGAGATCATGACCTGAGCCAAAGGCAGAGGCTTTAACTGACTGAGCCACCCAGACGCCCACAAATTATTTTTTTAAGATTTATTTATTTAGGGGCACCTGGGTGGCTGGGTGGTTAAGCATCTGCCTTCGACTCAGGTCATGATCCCAGAGTCCTGGAATGGCCCCCTACATTGGGCTCCCTGCTAGGCAGGAAGCCTGCTTATCCCCCTCTCACTCCCCCTGCTTGCGTTCGCTCTCTAGCTGTGTTTCCATCAAATAAATAAAAAATCTTTTTTAAAAAAAGGTTTTATTATGTGTTCGAGAGAGGGAGAAGGAGAACATGAGCCATGCGAAGGGCAGAGGTACAAGCTGACACCCCACTGAGTGGGGAACGCATTGTGGGGCTCCGTCCCAGGACCCTGAGATAATAATCTGAGCCAAAGTCAGATGTTTAGTTGACTGAGCCACCCAGGTACCCTGACAAATTATTTTTTTAACATTTAGGTTTATCAATCTTTTCACCAGAGTGTAGGGTTTATATTTATTAGTGATTCGTGTTACTAGGAAGCCTTCTGCAAATATTAACATATTTGCTGATGTGTTCTTATATTTTACTGCAAGGTTCACATAAAATCTAATAAAAATGACAAAGTCCACAAGGTGATTTTTTTCCTTGAATTTCATCTGAGTCTAAATAATTTAAGTTTATTCTAGTAGGTGGTTGGATTAGTATTCTAATGGCATTAACTAGTGGCATTAATTTTTTGATTTTATTTTTATTAAAAAACTTGTTAATTGTGATAAAATATGCATAGCACAAAATTTGCCATCTCTACCATTTTTAAGTGTGTGGTTCACTAGTATTAAGTATTCACATTGTTGTGAAATAAGTCTCAAGAACTTTTTCATGTTGCAAAACTGAAACTCTGTACCCATTAAAAAACAACCCCCAGGGATGCTTGTGTGGCGCAGTCGGTTAAGCATCTGCCTTTGGCTCAGGCCGTAGTCCTCGGATTGAGTCCCACATCAGGCTCCTTGCTCAGCAGGGAGCCTGCATCTCCCTCAGCCGGCCGCTCCCCGGCTTTTGTGCTCTGTCTCTCACAAATAAATAAATAAAAATTTTTTTTTTTTTTTTTAAAGATTTTATTTATTTGACAGAGAGAAACACAGCCAGAGAGGGAACACAAGCAGGGGGAGTGAGAGAGGGAGAAGCAGGCTTCCCGCCGAGCAGGGAGCCTGATGTGGGACTCGATCCCGGGTCTCCGGGATCATGCCCTGAGCCGAAGGCAGTCGCCCAACCAACTGAGCCACCCAGGCGTCCCAATAAATAAAATTGTTAATAAATAAATTAATACAAACAAACAAACTCCATATTTTCCCTTTCTCCCAGCCCCTGGAAACCACTGTTATTTCTGTTTCTCTGAGTTTGACTACTCTAGATACCTCAGATAAGTAGAATCATGCATGTTTGTCTTGTGCCTGGCTCATTTCCCTTAGCACAGTGTTCTTCATGTTGTAGCATGTGTCTGAATTTTCCTTCTTTTTTAAGTCTGAATAATATTCCATTGTAGGTACATGCTGCATTTCGTTTATTCATTCATCTGTTAACTGACATTTAGGTTACTTCCACCTTTTGGCTGTTGTGAATAATGTTGCTTTGTATGGATGTACCAATATCTCTTTGAGATCCTGCTTTTAGTTTTTGCATGTAGACCAAGATGTGGGATACTGGAGTGTATGGTAATTCTACTTTAAATTTTTTTAGAAACTAGCATTTAGTTTGAACAACAAATGTAATCATTGGTTTCACTGTGAAGATACTGAGAGTATTTTTCCAGTACTTGTTAGCTGAAGTCTCAGTTGATAAATTCTGATTATTTAAGTTAGGTGGCTCTCTTCAGGCCGGATGGATTTATCGTTAAATTATGTTTCTCTAATATAAGTACTAAGATCAAAATTACACCTCCTCTTGTTTTATTCAACCTATCTAAATTTGTGTCAGTGTCTCAATATAGTCATGTGTTCATACTACCATAAAGGAACAGTCTGTAACTGAGCAGTCAGGTATTCTCTGGAATACTGTGTACTTAGACTTCTGCTTAAAATTCATCTTTTGTTTTTGGCCTTTGGCTTCAAATGGTGCAGTGGTTTGAATACTAAAGTTTGCGCTTTTTCTCTCTCTTCTTCTCTTTTAATCTTCTGTTAGAATGAGGACTTCCTGAATCCTAATGTTACTTTTCTGGTTGTCAATGAAAGTATATATATGTTATGTATATATCCGTATAGTAGTTTTCCTCTACCCCACCATTCAGTTTGTGGGAAGTAAAATATGTTTGGGGCACCTGGGTGGCTCAGTTGGTGAAGCACCTGCATCAGCTAGAGTCATGATCCCAGGGTTCTGGGATCCCACCTGCTTCTCCCTCTTCCTCCAACCCTTCCCCCTGCCTGCCTGTGCTCTATCCTTTTCTCTCTTTCTAAATATTAAATAAAAAACCTTTAACAAAAAAATAAAACACACTTTCAGGTTCTCTAGATAGAACAAAGCCCTTATCACTGAAATCAGGAAGCAGACCCAAGATTCTACTCTCACGGTGTGTGGAACACTTAACCCTAGGGAAAACTTACCAGAGCAATGAATTGCATCTTGATGTTTCTGGCTAGACTGACATGGTCCAGTGGAAAGAGACCTGAACTGGAGAGTGGGTCAGGAATCTTGGATCTGAATTCTGGCCTTATGACCAGAGTGATCTTAAGCAAGTCCATCATTTATGTATGGAGCTAATCCCTTCTCTCCTTGACTGTGTTGATAAGAGCATACAGTGAAATAATAATGTAAATGCATTTTGCATACTCTGAAATGCTAAAAAGCTGTTCAGTATGTAAGGTAATGTTATTATTTATTTTGGAGACTTATTTCTGCAGTAATAGACTTCTAAGTGTGTAACTGATGATATGAAGTTAGTGGAGTAGAGCTAACACCAATCCCCTCTTGCCTCTGCTTCCTTCTCTGTCCAGCTTGGATGGTGGGGCATGTCACTTCTGCTACCCTCTTGGCAATATTCTCCACCATCCCCCTTGTTTTGTATCTATATCTCTGGCTGTTCCCTCTAAGTTGCTTTATCCAGATCAACCTATCCCTCTTAGAAGTTGTATTATTCATGCTTTGCTCTGTTCTAGACACTTTCCTCCTCTTGTTTTAAATCTTCTCTAGGTTATTTTGTTTAGCTTCGCTTCTTCAATAACCAGTCAATTTTCTTTCTTTCTTTTTTTTTAAAAAAGATTTTATTTATTTATTTGACAGAGAGAGAGAGAGAGAGAGAGAGAGAGAGAGAGAGAGAGAGAGAGATCACAAGCAGGCAGAGAGGCAGGCAGAGAGAGAGGAGGAAGCAGGCTCCCCGTCAAGCAGAGAGCCCGAAGCGGGCCTTGATCCCAGGACCCTAAGATCATGACCTGAGCTGAAGGCAGAGGCTTTAACCCACTGAGCCACCCAGGTGCCCTAACCAGTCAAATTTCTAATGACTTCTAATACTGTATCTTCAGTCCAGACCTCTTTTCAATTCCAGACCGTACACTGATTGCTTATGTGGCATCTTCACTTGCCGGATTCACAGGGACCTAAAACTCAGGATGTCCAAGACTGCACTTGGATCTGAACCCTTATTCCAGGTTTCCCTGTCTCACTGAATAGAATCCCATCCAAAATAGTTGCTCAAGCCAGAAACCTAAGAGTTATTTTCGATAACTCCTTCTCTTTCTTTTCCCTCTTCAACGCATCTCTAAGTCATTTTGACCACGTAGACATGACCTCTTCAGTAGTTCTTTAATCTTCCCATGCTCTATTTCTACTGTCATGCTTGAGTTCAGTCTATCATTTCTTGCATGAAATATTATCCTGGCTACCTAACTGCAACCTGCAACCTTAGTTGCCTTCCTCCAATTAATTTTACATAGAGCAGCCAGAATGTTCCTTTCAGATAAAAATCATTATAGCACTCCCCTTCTTAAAACGCTTCAACAGTTTCTCATTGTCTTTAGGCTAAAGTAACAAGTCTTAGTTCGGTCTGACTCATGCCCACTTCTCCTGTCTTCTCCCCATCTCTTCCCATTGTTCCCTCTTCATCTCCTGGAATGTGTCATAATCTCTTGCACAAGAGGCCTTTGTACATGCTGTTCCTTCTGAAGGGGATGCTTTTACTTTCTTATCCCCTAAACTCACTGGACAAGTGAGTACTCCCCCTTCAGATTCTCCATATAAAAGATTCTATTATTCAGTGAAACCTTTCTTGACAACTTTCCTTCCTCTCCTCCATTATATTGTTCCCTGTTGATGTCTTTCACACTTGTGATTATTTATTCAATACCTGCATTTCTTGCCATACGGTGAGCACTATAAATGGAAGGACTGTCTATTTTGTACATTGATGTACTCCCAGCCTGAAATGTAAAAAGCACTTCACAAATCTTTTTTGAATAAGTGAAAACTTTTATCTGAAGAAGTTTTATGAATAAGAGTGGCTTGTAGCCCTTTGTGGGGAAAATAGTCTGCCTTATAAGTTATTGAATATTTTCACCCTCCTCCTTATCCCTGTCTCTAATAAAGGAATTGCATACTTGAACTTATAAACTCTTTCATTCCAAACATGAGAATCTCATACTGAAATGATGAATTTAGACAAATGTGAATGCTATGAAGTGGTTTTAATTCTTTGTTTTTCTCTGTAATGGAAACTAACTTATCTCTATCTCAGATAAATACAGATCTTAGGAAATACTTAAATGAGAACAGTTTGGCCGATTCCTCAGGCTCTATTGTACAAGTGTTCCATTCGGAAAGAGCTTACTACTTCCTGTGGTGCTTATTCCTTTTAAAAGCTGAGCGCATAGCCTCAACATGTTAATTATCTTTATTTTTAAACGTTTACTCGTTCTTTATAGCTATTACACTTAAATAGAATGTTCTTTATCGTTAAATACAATGGTAGGTTCAGAGATATTTTGGAGAAGTTTAAAGAGTGTGGTGTTGCTTCGATGTCATATGCTTTTGAAGAATAAATGTACATAATGAGATTTTAGGTTCTTAAAATATTTCTGCCAAATTTAAATATGTTGCATAGGTTCATGTATTAGTTATTGTGTTAGTTATTTATTGCTGTATAATAAATTATGCCGAAACCTATCAGCTTAAGAGAACTTTTTCTTAAAGATTTTTTAAAAAATTATTTTATTTATTTGACAAAAACATAGCTAGAGAGGGAACACAAGCAGGGAGAATCAAAGAGGGAGAAGCAGTCTCCCCGCTGAGCAGGGAGCCCGATTCGGAGCTTGATCCTGGGACTCTGGGACCATGACCTGAGCCAAGGCAGCCGCTCAATGACTGAGCCACCCGGGCGCCCCAGAACATTTTTATCCTAGTTTCTGTCAGTCAGGAATCTGAGTGTGGTGTAGCTGGGTGCCTCTGGCTCTAGGCCAGTCGTGAGGTTACAGTCAAGTATGGACTAGGGCTGTGGTGATCTCATGGCTCTACCAGGCCTGAAGTGTCTGGGCCTAAGCTCACGCATGTGGTTATCCATAGGCCTCAGATTGGCATCTAAGCCCACCAGTTCCTGTGGGTCTCTCCACAGAGGCTGCCTCACAACATGGCAGCTGGCTTCCCTTGTGGCCGCGAGAGAGTAGGAGAGAACACCCAGAATAGAAGGTGCAGTTTTTTGTGACTTAATTTTGTAAATGATATCACTTCTCCTGTATTTCCTTGGTTAGAAGTGATTCACTAGGGGCGCCTGGGTGGCTCAGTCGTTGAGCAGCTGCCTTCAGCTCAGGTCATGATCCTGGAGTCCCAGGATTCTGCCCTGCGTCGGGCTCCCTGCTTGGCGGGAAGCCTGCTTCTCCCTCTCTCAGTCCCCCTGCTTGTGTTCCCTCTCTGGCTGTGTTTCTCTCTGTCAAATAAATACATAAAATCTTAAAAAAAAAAAAAAAAGGAGTAACTCACTAGGTCTAATCCATACTTGAGGAGAGGGAATTACATAGGGTGTGAATACCAGGAGGGGATCATTGTAGGCCATTTTAGATGCCTCGTATGGGACACACACATACACAAACACTATTATGGACTGGATTGTGTGTCCCCCCTGAATTTTTATGTTGAAATCCTGATCCCCAGTAGCTAAAAATGTAATCTTGTTTGGAGATATGGTCTTTAAAGGTGTGATTAACTTGAAATGAGACCTTTAGGGTGGGGGATAGTCAAGTATGAATGATGTCCTTATAAGAAGAGGACGTGTGTGTGTGTCTGAGTGTGTGCTAGAGTGCACACACGCACAGAAAAGACTATGTGAGGGCCCAGTGAGAAGGTGGCTGTCGATAAGCCCAGAAGAGAGGCTTCAGAGGAAACCAGACCTGCCAACACCTCGATCTTTGACTTGCCAGCCTTTAGAACTGTGAGATAATACATTTCTGTTGTTTATGCCACCCAGTCTGTAGTATTTTTTATGACAGACCTAGCAAACTAATATGCCTGTATATAATATTTTAGAAGAACAGGTTTTTCATAATGTTTAAATTTCATGGTAATCGGGATCCGTTTTTTTTTTTTTTCCTCTTGAAATTATAGGAGCAGAGTTCCTTCGGTTGGGACTGGGGGCCGTCCTTTCCTACCCAGGGCATCTGGAAAGATGTCAGAATTGAAGCCTATAACATTTGTCATCTGAACTCCTTCATGTTTTCCCCTATATATGGTGAGCTAAGAGATGTGATTTCTTGTTTTTCTTTTTTGAGCCTCCTCTATGTAATAAAAATTGGGTTTATAATTTGAATCTATAGATATACTTTTCAGAGATTCATTTAAAAAATTTTGTGGCACATTACGTTTGTCAGCATGAAAAATATATACCAACTGTGATTTGTCATGAAAAATCTACAATGTAAAATAGGAAGGAGGTAAACAGACACTTTAAAACATAATTTGAAAGAAGAAGAAAGAAAGCGAGAGCAGCTCTAGGTTTCTCTGAGCTAAGTGTTCCTTCAAAAAGTATTGGGCCTGCTGCCCGTACTCCTCCTTGAGGCCTGTGCTCTCACTTTCAGAACTCCAGCTGTGCTGAGTTCTTGATTTGCTCACATCCCTGGGCTGCCTGTCACCACACGTTTTCTCCTCTGAAGGCCGTAACTAGCCTTGTTAAGAGTTGAAAATAAACTGGAATGCAAACAAGGCATAAAGAACGTTTTGTAAGGTGAAGAATACTACTTTTTCAGCCAAAGGAACATTCACAAGAAAGGAACTTTGAGTGAAAGCTCAGCCATCTCACTGATGTCAACAAATCAGTGAAAAGCCGGTCAGATATTTGTTGAGTTGTTTGCCAGGCACCGCGCGCGTTTGGCATTGAAGGGGCCTGGGGCATACTCTTGCCTGCACATTGTTTGGGGGGTGGGGATGGGAGATGTGAACAACTTACCACACCAAACAAGACTGTAATATGCTTGTGGGATGGGAGCCCCAGTAGTTCAGAAAACCAAAGATCGGGGAGGACTTGTCAAGTGAGGGAAACCAGTGAAGGGGGATCTTGAATGATACCTCTTGAAGCTCGGTCCAGTTACGGGTAGGCCTAACTGGATGGAATCAGCAAGAACATGGTGTGTGTGTACAGGAGTTCTGTTATCTTAAAGTCCCTGGTGACCCAAGATTGCTAGTCCATCAGAGCCAAATCTGTCTCTAAAGGCAGAAGGCAAAAGCAAATCAGAGATGGTGGGTAATTGAAGTTATTAGGTGCTCCTGGCATTTTTAAACGGGAGAGGGGCCTGAAGAGATGTGGTTTAAATTGCATGTGTGAATGTGACCGTCCATAGCTCTCTAGTGCTTCTGAACACTTCAGAGGTGAAACTGGAACTGAGTTTTGCTACTGAATTCCAAGAATGGTTCATTCTTTCCCATTCCCACTAATATTTTTTTCCTCAGGTATAATAGAATCTAGTGGAAGGAGGGGTCTGATTTCGCAAAGAGTTATTTATTTAATCCTTTTGAAATTTAATCAATGTTTTAGGTGGTTTGTAAAAAGTGCTGTGACTTCTAGATACTGTGATACCTGAAAATATGTGAATAACACGGTTCTAGTTTAATTTAAAATTTTGAGTATGAAGCTAAAATTTCTTCCTGAATATGAATCATTAGAGTTCAGTTTCTTAGCCACTAGTGACTGTGAATTTTATTGGATTTAATCAATTTCAGTGATGTTTAAAATTTAATTTAGATTCAGTGTAATTCCCCATATCAACTACATTTTTGATATTTTGTGACTGCAATATATTTTATACTTAATATAGAGATAAATATGCTTCCTGTTCAGAGCATAATAAGCAGTAATTCTTAATATGGTTGATTTTATAGATTTCAATTTGGTTGTTCTGATGTAATAAAGAAAATTAAAGCATAAGCATGTGAAAGTGACGAGAGGAACTTCCTTTAAGAATGTTTTTTTCAGAACTCTTTTTCCAGTTTTCCTTTGGAAGACTGCAGTCATCACTGAAATCAATAGATATTTAAAAGTTGAAAGATAATAAAGAGAATAAATTAATATAGTTTATGCATTTATTTGGTATATAGTATGAGGCAGGCACTGTGAGAAGTACTGAAATTTTTTTAAGAGGATTAGCTCAGGGGCGCCTGGGTGGCTCAGTTGGTTAAGCGACTGCTTTCGGCTCAGGTCATGATCCCGGAGACCTAGGATCGAGCCCCCTCGGGCTCCCTGCTCGGTGGGAAGCCTGCTTCTCCCTTTCTCACTCCCGCTGCTTGTGTTCCCTCTCTAGCTGTGTTTCTCGCTGTCAAATAAATAAAATCTTAAAAAAAAAAAAGAGGATTAGCTCATAATCAAGACTAGATACATACAACTTTTCTTTAAAATCACATATGCTAATTTTTAAAAATTTTAGTGTGAAATGAGGTTGGTCAAAACTAATGCAGACAGGGCTGTCTTGGGGAATAGTGATACAGATAGTTTGTATTTTATTCTTCTGCTAACTGTCTTCTCTAGATTTCTAGGTTAGGCTTATATTGCTTCTGTAGTAAGGGAAGAAAGTTGTTAAAACAATCTAGTAAATTTCAGCCAACTCATTGTGGAAGGCTTAAATTATTTGACTGTGTGGCACTTTCTACTTTCTCCTATCGTGGCTAGAAAAAGATAACCTTGTTGTTTTTCCAAATGTTCAATTTATTTCTGAATTTAAAATTAGCAAGTTTACCACTGAGAGCGAATGACTGACGATAACTCCCCAGTTTAATTGTGTGCAGTATGACAGAAAAAGGTCTCTTTGACTTTTTAAAAATTAACTTGAAATTCTTATTACTAGTTTACTTTAGATATCTATGCTCTGTGTGGATGGGTTTATGTTATATATATATATATATATATAAGGATATATATATATATATCCTTTTCTGTATTCTCAGTTGTTGTAATGATGGTTTCTAAACTTTTTCACTTTTCAGTATCCTATGGTCATTTTTTTGATTTTGCCCTAACCTCAGCTTCCTCAATGATTTTTACCTATTCTTAATGTTTAAGATAATAAAAGCAAATTTATATTTGAAAAAAATACTGAGGTCAAAGGAAAAAAAAGAATTAGTCCCATTATGTCTTAGGCTCTTGTCATTTATCTAGGTAGTAAGAGAGACCAATTCAGTGACACGACTTTCTTTAAAACCTTATTAGAAAATATTTACTTGAATAATTCCCCCATAGCCCTGAAATATTCTAATCAGGTTTTAAATAGCAATAGCTGTTCTGGGGCACCCACATTTTCAGTGTTTTAAACAGTGAAAGATTGACCCTGGTATTGAAAAGGAAGCCCAGAGGCTTATTTTACTGGGTGTAGAAACCTGGAAAATTCTCCTGTTCTTTTCTCTTGGTGGGGTGGGGGTGGGGGGATGGCAGGAG
>PITA01004527.1:0-64489 GCA_004023965.1 Spilogale gracilis
GTAACATGTTTTTGTCAACATTTAGAAATTGCTTATTATCCTCGTGAAAATCCAGAAGATGGAGCAATGTCCACATAACTAGATGGGGCATGGGCTCATCTGCCTACATGGCCCCCACTGGGCCACAGGTTACAAAACCTGTGGTGCCCTGTAGGCCTGGGGCCCTGTTCTAGAAGAACCACACATACTAACACAGTGGTCTCCTACTGGCCAAGCCCTGTGCCAGGCACCATGGGGAAATAATCAGGTAAAACCTGGTCTCTGTTCCCTAACAATTCATTCTGCTTGGGGAGACAGACACACAGAAATAAATGACCAAAAGAGGAATGAGAACAAGACAATAATGGAGCAGCCAAGTGGAGATAAGGAGACTTCACAGGGAGAGAGGAGCAATGTAGTCCCACCAAGAAATGTGACTCCCTGCCCCAGCCCCAAGACCTCTTAGGGGGATGTCCCAGAGTCCCTAATGAGGTGTCAGTCCCAGCCCATCCTAAGCTACTCCTCAACAAGGCAGAAGCACATTCTACCTTTCACTTGTTTATCCCATAGAGTGCCCCAGGCACACAGTAGAATCACCTGGAAGCTTTTTCATCCCCCACATAGGCAGGGCCCACCATCTAAGGAGTTGAGCTCCCTCTTTGCGGGGGTGAGGGAGGTCTGCTCATGGGGACAGAGAAAACTCGCAATGGGTGTCTCGGAGGTCCACCTCCCATTACTCACTAGTGCCCAGCCCCCATCCAGGCCATAACATCTCCATCAGGGAGTTGTCCACAGCACTGTTCATCCTACTCAGGGACAGCCTGGCCTGAGGCTATGACCCAGTCAGGAGGCCAGGATTAGCCATCCTTGGTCTTGTGCCTGACGCATGGTGCACTGGGGCTTCCAAGGGGTGCAGGAGCAGAGGAATTTTAAAGACATGCCAGAACCCACTCCTTGCAACCTAAAACCACTGCCTTACCTCCTGTTACATTCTCTTCCCCAGGACTCACTCTCCTCCAGTCCAGTCTCATGACAGGGCAGTGGCTGGTGACACAGCCAAAATAGCCAGCAACAAAGGAACAGACTCTAGGAAACCAGGCGAAGGTCAGATCACTCATTCTAGCAATGCATGGAAAGAACCACTGGTCAACAGTAAGGACATAGGGTAGGCCTGAGCCTGCTGCACACTGGTGCTAGGAGAGCAACCAGGATCCTGCAGAAGTAAGAGTGGGGCAAGAAGACAATTACTTGGGCCTGAACAGTCAAGTTCACATCCTAACCCTGAGAATTCCAGATTATGTGTCTTAGCCTGTTAACCTCTGCATCTGCAGAGGAAGGATCGTATTTGGGGGTTGTTCACTGAGAATCAAACATGGTGACGTGAGTAAAGTAATGCAGTGCCTGGCACATGAGAGGCACTATGTAAATATTAGTTCTCTTCCATCTGAACATTATTTGATGAATTAATGGATGAATATATAGTGGAAAAAAGAATTTACCTGAACATATGACAGAGCACTTCCAATTATTCCACTCTTGTTGTTTGTATTAGAATCTCCCTGGGAGTAGAGTGCTCCCCTTTATTTTCTAGCTTCAAATTTACATGCAAACAAGCTGCCTTCTTTTTATGTACTTCTCTTGTAATTAGGGTACACCGCCACCAGGTGGTGGTGGCTGCTGTGGATTCACCGTCAAGCTGGCCGCTCAGGACTTGTCTTAGATTCAACTACAACCACGAATTTCCAGATATTAATTTTCAAAGAGCAAGGAAGGCTATATATGATTGATTAGAAGATTCTATTAAGTGAATTTTTTAAGGAAAGTGCAAAGCAATTATTCTCCCATGACTTTCAAGCATAGCATGAGAGGATAAGCTTTAAATTTGGGCAAAATAGATGATATAATAGAAAGACCAACAGGATAATAACATCTTAGCATAAACTACTAAGAGACTCTGTAGAGGAGACACCCATGAGGTGTCCCCAAAGCCTAAAATAAGCCCAGGAAAGCTATGAGGGGACAAAAAGGCTAGGACGGAAAGTCAGGAAACCAGAATTTCCTTGAGCTCTACTTCCGACACATGGTGAGACTCAGGCCAGATCAGTAAACTTTTCTGTGCCTCAGTTTCCTCACTCTAAAAGGAAATGAGGGTGTAAATGATCTCTTATGGCTCCCATGACCTCAGCTGACATGAATCTACCTTTCTGTGTTGCATTTCCCTGATCTTCACTTCCCTCTTCCCTGACGATGACAAATCCCACTTGCAGGCAGATCCCAGACCAGTTGTGTGGACCTGATTTTGGAGCCTAAGGATGCTAAGGGGCAAGAGTGGGACACCAGCACAGTCCATGACCAGTGAGTTCCTAAAACCTCCCAAATAGTGCTGAAGTTCAATCCCACTCAAAACTCATCCCTGTTCTGTGCTCCCCATACTCCCACTGCCACTGATTGCCTGTTCTTGGGGTCCACCCAGGTACATCTCCTCTTTGTACACAAACGTGTCCATGGCTGGATAACGTCCAGGACCTGTTCTGTGGGGCAGTTATCACTGCTTTTCTTATCTAGAGAGCACCCCAAAGGAGAAACAGCATGAATGAGACTATTCATATTCCCCACTTTCCTTTTCAATTTTCCTTGTATGGACAGGGTAAAAAATCCATTAAATAGCCCCTAACATCTAGCTTCTTCATGTTGGCTGATTCTCAGCCTTTGGCAGCCAGGGGAGAACTTTCTGTAAGATTCTGTTCCTCTGAAAAAACTATGTTTGTGTAAATAGGAGCAAGCAAGTCCTAAGGAAGCCTCAGACCAAGAAGGCCTCTCCCTTCCCCACTAAAGTTCAGCACTACAGGCATCTTGCAGGGCAGGACTGGTTGCCCCCTCTCCTCCCATAGTCCTGGGAAGTTGGGGCATTCTGCACAGCAGCCCAAACCCTGTAGAAACCCCCCTGGGGGGTGATTCTCGAGTTTATATCCACAACATCTGCACCCACAGGAGCCAAGAGAAATGATATTCAGGGATTCTCTAGGAACAAACCAGGCTTTAAAACACCTATTTTTTTTAATTAACCTCAACTTAAAAAACATTAATTTGCCTTTTTGTAGCATAAAAATATACTATAGCTCAAAGACAGAATCATGAAATAGGAAATATCCTCTTTAGTTATAAGGTACTTGAGAGACAAGGTTATTTCAGTCTTCTAATGGAAAGTCCACAAATAGTTCCCAATATGCTCCTGACACATTGATTGCTGGTGGTCTCTGTACAGAATGGGCTGCAGCCACATGAATGATTAACAATTATCCTTTTTCTGTATCAACTCTGTGAGTCCAACCCCAGGGTGAATGCATGAATGCATGAAGACGTAGGTATTTGCTGATGACTGATTTCAACAAGTTAAAGTCATTTATCCAAACTCATCAGAATATTAAAATGATCAACCAAGTTTTTATTAACAGTAGCCTCCTCTGTAAATAGAGAAACAATATCTTCTTTCTTTAGACAAATTTATTCGAGATTTGTCACTTGGGGATTAGAAAGGCAGGAGAGCTCCTATTTCTTTTCCGGTCAATGAATTAGCAGGAAGGAGAAGGAAGGTAAATGCTGAAGTCGCCACATAATAAAAGACATTAAGTTTCTTATCTTGATTAAACTTAGGCTGATTCATATTTACTGTGATTTTTAAGCCCACATTTCATATTCATAACTGAAATACTAACAACATGTGTGCGTGTTTTTGTTAAGTGCTTTTGCCAAATGTAGATATACATAATGTATAAATATGTGACTTTAACCAAACAAAATAATTTGAGTATCTGTTATTCCTGTTATACTTTATTTGCCTAATAAAGCATAGTTTAAAAAAATTCAACCACTATATATCATTTCCCTGTTAGATTGGAGATGGGTTCTCTCTTAATTTACAAAAATCTGCTTCGATTTGTGTGAATAAAGAAAATTCCTAAAAGATTACTGCATTTTCAAATGCAAAATTGAAAACAGACAAATCAAGTTAATTCTTTAAATGCACCTTAAAAAAAACCCTGCAACTGATTAATGAAAAACTAAAAGCTTAAATCCATTATTAAAAATTTACTTTTTAGTTGAAACGCTTTGTCTAATAGGTGTTGAAATCATGCCTTGCCTTGACTCTTGCCGTCAGATCAACCCGGTAACAGTTAGGGACTGATTGTGCCGTAAGGGGTGCTCAGCATCGCCCGTGGGACCCGGATGGCTGTGCCCACCAGGTGGATAGCTCTCCCTGAGGGAGGACCCATCCCTTCCTCATCTCCAGACCCCCTCTGCATCAACTTCTGCCTTCAAACAAAATGTGCACAGAAGATACAAACTGCTGACTATGGCATAACCTTTCTCTAAAACCTTATTTATGAATAAGCTTGCTGACTCTCAGTAGGGCACCAGTCATTTCTGTATTTGGACCAAAACAGTTCCCATACCTGCAGCCTCCAACCTGCGACCAGAGGAGGTCACCTGTAGAGAGACAGGAACCCCCAGGTTTTGACAAAGGGGAGGTTGATGTGGGACTGAGAATGTGGGGCTGGTGTGGGGGAGCCCAGGCTGTGCTGACACACCTTCCTCACCCTTCGTCCTTCACAGGGCCACCAGTGAAGTTTGGCGGCCTGTCTTCCCACCTCCATCCGAGTCTGTTCCACTTGGCTGGAGGCATCCCGTGCTGGGACAGGAAGAACACAGGCTTTGGAGGCAGACTCCTCTGGACTGGACTCTTGGCTGCCACTTCTACTTATGTTGTGCACATTGCCTCGCCTCCGTGTGCCTCTAGGTCCTCAAGTATAAGCTGGTGTGGGCAAGACTGAAGACAATACAGGTAAAAGACACCGGCCCAGTGGCCAGCTGCAGTGTCGATATCAATAAATGTCATATTCACACATATGTGAATTTGTTCCCATTATCCATTCCTCTGCAGTGCTGGCAGGAGTAGTCATATGAGCTGGCATCTGGAATCTACCACCATTAAATGCTGTCCAGCTCAGGAAAGAGAAGGGATCTCTGGTGTTCTGACCCCAGTCCCACTGGGACAGACCTGTCTTCTCCAGAGTCCCTACCACCTCCAATATCACATGCCAGCATCTCTCACTGCAAGCAACGGTATGGCGAAGGCATGAGGAGTAACACACCTGCTCACCTGCTCAGATATTAGCACAGCTTCCCCTTGGTCACCTGGCCTCTGACAGAATCAAGAACCTGAATCCTAGACACCTCGTGGAAGCCAAGAGAGGCTGCCAACCTACTGCTCACATGTCCGGCCAACCATGAAAGAGCGCCTCTAAATTACCCCCTGTTCACTTGACTGGGGAAGTAGCATTTGTTTTTATTTTCCAGGACAGACAGTCAATCACTCATATGTGGCAGAAATAAAGATAAATATGACCCACTAAACTTTAAATCAAAATGTTAATCCCGGGCTGACTTCTCTGTCAAGGTCTGACACTGAAGTAATTCAGCAGGCTTTGATTATACCCAAAATTAATGCTCTGGTAGAGATTATGTCTATTACTCACAAACTTCGAGGTTGTGGTTGCTCATGTTCCTCCACTGGATGACAACCAAAACTGCCCTAATGGGACCTTTGCCAGAGTGTCCCCAACTCACGGCTTATAAGACAACCTCCAACTAGGAATACCTGAAAAGACCACTTGATGTCCAGAGTAAAAAGGCTCAAAGGGTAAGGCCATCACTAAGAAGCAGCTAGAAGGTGACACATTCTGAGCATTTAAAAAAAATGAAAAATAAACAAACAAACAAACAAAAGGCAGGGCCCTGTTTGTCTTTACTAAGGACCAAGCAAAAGAGACCTGGACTGGCTGATCTAAATCCAGCAGAAAAGATCCAAGAGTGAACCTCAGGGACTACCACGCAAAAGACAATCCCCCACAACCTGCCCTCACATCCCATTAGACCATCCATATATCAGTTTGGTTTGTGTTGGAAAAGAAAGAAGAGGAGGGGAGGGGAAGGGAGGGGAGAGGAGGGGAGGGGAGGGAAGGGAAGGGACGGGAAAGGAAGGGAAGGGAAGGGAAGAGATCTTGACCCTAGAAATCTAAAGGGGACAGTTAGGAATCCAGATTGGAACACCAAAGGCCCATTTCATCTCTACAAAACTGGAGCCCTTAAACCTCCCCTCAGTTCAAGCCTCTCACTCAGTACATACTGATTTTTCATTTACCACTTATCAGGCTCTATTCTAGGCACTGAGGCTATGTCTGAACAAAACAAGAGTGAAGATCTCTGTCATGGGATTGGCATTCTAGGGAGCCTAGCGATTCGTCTGCTCCACACTTCCATTCTCTGCCCAAAAAGTCACAGAAGCTGGTCTGTTCCCTCTGTCTGGCCATCAGTGACACAACTGCCTAGGAAACTTTCTTAAAGGTAAGTGGCTCCCTGACCAAAATGGCAAGTCTGTGCTGCTTATTAACAAGTTCTGGTGGGTCTCCATAATCCCTTCTGCTTAACCCTCTGGGCTCAAGTCACTTGAAAGATACACACAGTGCTGGTCAGCCCCACACCAGGCCACTACCCATTGGCTCCGCGTGCATGACCAACATCCCTGCTCTTCACAGGTGAAACGCCTCCTCATCCTTCAAGACTCAGCTTCAGAACAGCTCCTTCAGACGCCCCCTGGCTCAGCCAGGCCACTGTGCTGGACCCCACAGCACCCTCAGCTTCTTTCAGTACCTGTACCCACCATGCTGAGCAGCCACTGCCTGCTCATTTGCTCTCTCTCCCTCAAGACTGAACTCCAGTTAGCCTGAAACAGTGCTTTTAAATGCTATATGGTCCCAGCACGGTGTCTGGAACATATTAGGTGCTCAATGAAAGTTTACTATCCTGAACCAGCCATACCATAAAACCTAACCACCCTTCAGTACATTGTTTCCATGGGAAAATTGTGCTCCGAGTTCTGCCTGGCCTCTTGGGGACACGGCTTGCCTGTACATAGTCCCAATGACAAAATATGTGGATCTCTGTGGCATATTCTATCCTGTACTGGGCCTCCCGTCAAACCAGGGGCTCTGGCAGGGTCACAGGGTCAGGGTGGGGCCACCAGAAGATCAAAGCTGGAGATTTGGATGGGTTTGCTGCTGTAGCCTCACTCATGGGGGAATGAGAGTCACAAGGGACCCCAAGATGGTTTTTGTCACATGTTGGTTCATGGCCCTGGGACATTATCCCTGAGGCTGAACATGAAGGATTTGGGTTAAATCACGGCTTCTGCAGAAACTCAGACTCCTGACTGTAAACATTCAAATCTCTTCTTCTCTAGAGAAATGAAATACATTTATAAAGGCTTTTTAGTTAATTAATTGTGAAATAATAAATAAACAATAAAACAGCATTACTGAACCCTACCCAATACCAGCACTCCCTAGAAGTGTGAGCCACATCGACCACGGATGTGTGGCCACAGCATTAAGTATGTGGACTCACTGGGTTAGAAAATGGCACCCTCTGCAACTCTTCTCTGGTTCTTCTGATTGTGTAAAGAAGAGACCTTCAGCTGGGGCTAGGGTGTCATTAGCACCTCTCTATCACTTCCTCATTCCATGTTTTTAAGGAATCAATAGCAGGTTTCAGACTCAAAGTAAAAATTAGATTTCAATACCATCAATTTCCATGTCCTTATGTTTACAGTCACCACAATTTGTGAGAAGTGGGATTGTTTTTCCCTGACAGCAGTGAAATCAAGATTTCTTTCTGAAATAGATTTATCAAGATTTCAGTGAACTGATTCAAGGACAGCTATTAGATGTATACTAGCACTGCTGGTAACAGGGGCTAGGGGGAATCACAGAAGTGACACTCAGATGGCAGGAACTAGGGGACAGAAGAGTATTCCCAGTAAAGAAGACAAATTTGGGGGGAGGTATGATGACTCAGACACTTTATTTGAGGATCTGGAAGTTCAGTTGTCTCATGACTCGTCCCAGATTTCTTCTCAGCTCTGTTCTGTCACTGGACATGGAATTTCCAAATTGGAAAATAAGGAAAGCTCAGAATCACATATCTCCTTTGTAATGGGAGATGGGGGAGCAAATAAATTGTATAAAGTGGGGGAAAAATAAAAGCACTGGGCCAAACCACAATGGCCCAAAGGCAGAGAAGATGGAAGGTAATTTTCCATCTGTATAGAGGCAACCTTTAGGAAAGCAAGGGGATAGAGAGTCAAACTGGCCCCAGCCATAGGAAAAAATATCCTCATGGAAGCAGAGGCAGCTTATGGAAACTATGTTGAAGATGCTGGAAAAGAAGGGTGAAACATCAGAGGGGAAGGACAGGCCAGAAGCAGACACATGTTGCTTGTTTTGGAGGGCCACGAGCCAGTCTCTAAACCTGGGGAAAGCAAGCTGGAGAAAGCAAAGTCAGGAAGGGATGGGAAGGCACACAAATCTGCATAGCTATGGGCTCAGCGAGCCAGTCTAGCACTGTGGGATAAGGGCTCCAGCACAACAAGCCCTAGCTCCCATGTTAGATTCCAGAACCATGTGGGACCACCCTTGGTCTTCCAGCTGCTCTCTCTGGCTCTGGAGCAGATTGGAAGCCATGCCTACAAGTGTTTTCAGAGCCCTGGGAAGCAATGTGCCCGGAAAGGGCACTGGATCTCAGTTATGCCAATGAGGCACCCTCTGAATGATTCATCTCCTTGCTAGAGACCACTCTGAAATTTCTTCATTCTAGAAGAGTTTAAAAGCAATTCTCTAGTTGGACAAGGGATGCCATGACCATTCACGTGAGAGTAGAAAATCACCATCCACTTCAGAAAAGGCTGGAGAGCTTTGGCAGGGCCTCTGTTCCTAGCTGCTTATGGATGACACATGAGCCAATGCAAAATACCCAAACCCGGAGTCCTGAGGCCTCAGGATGGGAAGGGCCTCCTGTGAAGAAGGCACCTTCTCTACCATGTTCTTCACGGTTCCCCAACCCATCTGCACCAGCACCCGCTGTGCAAGAGGGATCCCTTCACTCTGAGGAATAGGACCAAGGACCAAGCCAGTAGTCTGCATGTTTAACAGACCACAGCCTTAAAAAACCACAGCCTTCAGAAAACAGCCAGCTGAACACAGAGGATCTTCTCCTCCTTCAGGTAGAGAGGAGCAGAAACCCAGAGCCACAGAGAGAATGAATAGAAAAAAGACTTCATTAAATTCCTTGATAAAAGCCCATAAACAAGTGATTCCTTCCGAAGCAGGATGGAAAAAGTCACCAGCAAGAACACAGAGAGGGAGCTACAGTTAAGAAACGATCCAGAAAAGGGTTCTGCTCTTCTCTCCTCGATTCTTAAATGTGTACTAGATCTCTGAGGAGCCCTGCAACACGAAAGACAGACAAATGGGAAAAATGGTCAATTCAAGAAATAGTTTCTCTCAGCCCTTCTTCACCCCCCCTCCACCCCCATTTAAAAATTCTCTAATCTGTACCTTCAGATAGAAACAAGGCATTAGATCCAAGCAGCAAGAAGGGGCCTTATACAAAAAAACAGAGCAAATAACAATGAAAGGAATCTTACAAAGCTTAGAAAATTACTGTCAGAATATACGTGATGTGTCTTTCAAACTATGGTTGTTGGATGAAGCCAAGAAACTCTCCCTACACAGAACAGGAAAGCAAAGCAAGTCATGGGGGCTCATCCTGGCATCCAGCTCCCACGTTCAAGCTGCCAAAGCCAAGTCTACATTCTATGTATCTTCTCTTAGAGGTTATTTGAAGTTATGCTGCAGTCAAACAAGGGTATCAATCATGGAAGAGAAAGACAAGGGGCCAGGACACAAAGAGTGAGTCAACCCACGCCTGAGATCTGAACTGAGAAGCCCTGACAGGGAGAGGGCGCTGTGCAGCAGCCCTACAGAAAACCAGCCCAGACTGGAACAGGACGGTAAAGAACTCCAGGAGGCAAGTCTCTGAAAAAGGAGGCGATGCGGCCTCAGTTCCATAGGATGATAGAGTATTTAGAAACACTCTGGGGATAACTTGTTACAGGATGAACATGGGGATACGGTACTGGCATATATTACAAAAAGGAAGGAAGGAGGGAGGAAAGGAGGGAAGGGATAATCCAAAACTCCAGGAGGAAAAGAGGACAAAGGAAACATGATCTGTACATGAAACAGACCAAATGAAGACATTCGTTTAAGCAACTGAGAGCATATTAAAAAAAAAAAAATGAAGGGGTGCCAGGGTGGCTCAGTCAGTTAAGCGTCTGCCTTTGCTCAGGTCCTGATCAGGATCGAGCCCTGCATCAGGCTCCCTGCTCAGCGGGAGCCTGCTTCTCCCTCTGTTTGTGTGCTCTCTGTCTCTCTCTCTCTCTGTCACATAAATAATTACATACATACATACATACATACATAATAAATAAATAAATAATAAATATCTTACAAAGAAAGAAGGAAGGAAGGAAAGAAAAAAAGAAAAAGAAAAGGAAAGGAAAGGAAAGGAAAGGAAAGGAAAGGAAAGGAAAGGAAAGGAAAGGAAGAAGGAAGGAATGAACGAAGGAACTAGAAATACTTAATTCTAAATGGCTTGGGAGTGAGGACATTAGAAATCTGGACAAGAAAGTCAAGTCAGAGCATGTTCCTGGCCTTGCACAGAAGGGCACTTTCAGATTATGATGTGGTAAACGCTATGTGACGGGGTTTGGGTTTTTTAAATCAACACACAGTCAAATTATGAAAAGTTCCACTGCGGTTAAAGAACTGAATACAAGCATCGACCTTCACAGTGTAAAAGTGAAGGCACACCTGACAAGACCTGGGATGAGGACGGGCAGGGCCGAAGTCCTCACATTACAAACAAACAGAGTCAGGAGATGCCGAATGGTGGACGGAACAAGACCTAGACATTTGGGTATTCAGAGAAGTGCGGTGGGGAAAAAGGGAAAGATAAATGGGGTAAAGCTCCAACATATCATTTTAAGGAAGTCAAAGACAGGGTATTTGAAAGTCCACTGAATTTTCTATACACGTGTTACCCACAGACCTAGGCATAATCACTAGAAGAAAAAAATAAAAAAAATAAAAATGGTCACTTCTGAGAAGTAGGGCTGAGAAGAAGAGGTGGAACACGGGGTACGTCCACTTTCCATTTTCAAAATCTTTAGAGGTTTTTGGTTTTAAGTGTGCATTTACATTGGTAAAAATTAAAGATTTTAATTAGCAATATTTTGTGGACATGCAGCTGGCTCAGTACATAGAGCGTGCAACTCTTAACCTAAGGGTCATGAGTTCAAACCCCACAGTGAGAGTGGAGCCTACTCAAAATAAATTAATTGATTGGAAAAAAATATTTTTAAAAGATATTGGGGCACCTGGGTGGCTCAGTTGGTTAAGCGACTGCCTTCGGCTCAGGTCATGATCCCGGAGACCCGGGATCGAGTCCCACATCGGGCTCCCTGCTAGGCGGGAAGCCTGCTTCTCCCTCTCTCACTCCCCCTGCTTGTGTTCCCTCTCTGGCTGTGTTTCTCTCTGTCAAATAAATAAAATCTAAAGAAAAAAATAATAAAAGATAGAATGAGGGGTGCCTGGGTAGCTCAGTCATCAAGTATCTGCCTTCAGTTCAGGTCATGATCCCAGGGTCCTGGGATCGAGCCCTGCATTGAGCTCCCTACTCCGTGGGAGGCCTGCTTCTCCCCCTGCTTGTGTTTCCTCTCCCGCTGGCACTGTCTCTCTCTCTCTCTGTCAAATAGACGAATAAAATCTTTTAAAAAAAGAAAAAAAGAAAACAAAACAAATCTAAATAACTTTTTTCTTCGGTATTAATAGAAAAATTAGCAAAATATTACTGTCTATACCTCTGAAATAGTACTACAATAGTACTGTATCAGAGCTAATTCCTGATTTTGATCCCTGTAACTATGCTCACGTAAGAGAATTTCCTTGCTTTTAGGAAACAAACACTCAAGTATTTAGGTAGGAATGAATAAGCATCATACAAGCAACTTTTAAACAGTTCAGAAAACAACTCTGTGTGCAGGGGAAAAGTTCTAGAACATTCGCGCCTGAGGAATCTGAGGGAAGGAGTGTGTTAGTTCTCTGGGACCTGCTATAGCAAAATCCCGCACACCAGGGGGCTTTCACAATGGAAATGTATCTTTCAACAGTTCTGGAGACTGGGAGTCCAAGGTCAAGGCGTCTGCAGGGCTGGTTCCTTCTGGGGCTGGGAAGGTTCTGTTCCAGGCCCCTCCTCCAGCTTCTGCTAGTTTGCTGGCAGGCCTTGGCATCCCTGCGTTTGTCGGTGCATCACCCCAATCTTCACCTTCATGTTCTCATGGCATTCTCCCTGCGCGTGTGACTGATCCAAATCCCGCCTTTTTATATGGACACCAGTCATATTAATTAGGGTCTACTCTACTCCAGTATGACCTCGTCTTAATTATAAAACTACAATGACACTATTTCTAAATAACATTGCTTTCAAAGGTATGGGGGTGGGTGAAAGACTTCAACATATCTTTTCTGGCGGGGGCAGGATACAATTCAACCTGTAACAAGGGTATAATGGAGTTCTTTGTACTACTCTTAAAACTTCTCTGTAGGTCTGAAATTATTTAAAAATTGAAAGTTTTTTTTTTTTTTTTTTTAAGATAAATGGAAAGGAGCTCTAAGAAGGACTGAAGGGGGGGACTGAGAGCCTCCCACCCTGGGTGGTGGACTCAGGTCCTTGAAGGGGAGGCTCACTGAGGATTTGGGTCAAGAACATGAACTCATTTTTTTTTCCCTTTGAAACAAGCATATAGCCGGTGTACTTGCTCAGCATCTCGGTACACGCTAGTGGTGGTTAATTAGAAGAATGTTGCTAAACAAAGACGCTAAATAATTGTATGTTTCACAGAATTTTATTCCTTAACTAGTATCTCTTATAAATAGCACACTCCATATGAGAGTTTTCCGTTTATTCAAATCATGTCTGAGAAATAGCAAATTTGTACAGTAATACTTCATCGACAGAGAGGAGGATGGGGACAGTAGGTATGTACCAGAGTAGAGCCGGGGGAAGGAGAGCCCCAACCTGCCAGCCTCCGGCAGCTCCTGCCTGAGCCACCCAGACTCCTCCTCTAATGCCTCCAGAGCCAGGACCCAGCAGCCACTCTGCATGGCCCACCCCAGCATCTGTCACCATCACAGTCCTATTCTCATGTGGTATGAAGAGCAGTGGGGTGCTTTTTCCTCTCTAGAAACTTCCAAACTTGAGAAGCATCATCAGATCAATCCAGGGGTTTATGCACTGGTTCACTGTCCGTGTGTGCCAAGACCATGCTGACCAGTGTCTGAGAAACCATCAGACCCTTTCCGTGACCCTCAGCCTCCTGGCTGGGGACAGCTGGAGTTCTCAAGCCAGCTCAAGAGAGTCATTCTCCAGCCGTAAGCATCTTGCTGGGCTCCCTGGACAATCACAGAGATTGGAAAGGGCACCAAATAGGATTTCCACTTCTGGCTGTGCCACTAACACACTGCCTGATTCCTGGGGAATTAATTCAATCTCAGATTCATAATCTGTAAAATAATTAGGTCGAGTCAAATGCTGGGAATCAACACATGTTTTCACATACAGTGGCCCAACTGGGGACTAGTCTCTAAGAAGACTCAAACTGACCAGGAAAGACCCGATTTGTTTTGATCCCACTTGGGGAGCTGGGAGGCACATGCAAGACTTCTCATGATAGCACTATGTTCAGTCATATTTATCACTGGTCTATTAAGACCCTCTGATCTTTTTTGTTCCCACTCCTATATAGTTGTTTTTGCCTCCATCCTTTGTAATAAGGTCCATGGTCAAAGGAATGAGGCTGATACAAAGTGAAGGTCAAGCAAAGCTTTATTTCACGCCAAACACCAGAATTTTACTGGTCAGCCAGGGTCGCTTCTCAGGAGATAAGGACCCCGCCCAATTTCTCAGGACAAGCTGACCTGGGTCACGTAACTATCTGAGTTAATTTACATTCCCATCTTATAGGGGAAAACCGCAAGCGGGAGCTGACCCAACTGGTGGCTTGCCTGAGTTAATTTGCACTTCCATGGCCCCTGGAGCTGGAAGGCTAAGGGCATTTGGGTGTTCCCACCTGACCCCAAGTTCCCACAAAAGGTAACTGGCTGCCCATTCTTAGTTTGCATCTAAGTACCTCCCAGGATGGTAGGTTAAGGGGGTTAACTGACCAGGCATCTCCCCCAACCTGGCTCGCCTTTGTTTTCCAGGGACCATTTGCCCATAACACCTGGAGCTGTTTTTCTGAGTAAACAAGATGGCAGCTTGGACTTCTAAATAGGTCCTTACACTTTGTTGTAATGATTTTCACCAACTACTCACCAAAAGCCCAAATAGCACTGAGATGTGAATTTTGCACATCTACTCCAACTTGAACATAATCTCTTTTCTCAAAAACTGTCCAAAGTACCAAACAGATGTCCTTCCTCAATGGGGTACCAAATAAGGGGAAAATGGAGAAGCAGATCACAGGACCTCAAGAAAGGAAGCCTCTGGGACCTGATGACCAGGAAGTCTTCCTCAGTCCAAGGAGATGTGAAATAGGCCAAAGGGTATGGGGGATTCAGGTGGGAAGGGCAAAAAGCAGGAGCAGATAAAAAGCATAGGAGAAGAGATGCTGATGGGGCAGAGGAACGCCCATCTGAGGAGAGCCCAGACAGAACATGAGGACTCAGGGTGAGGTGCCAACAGAGGGCCGTTGTCCTATTTTTCATAAGCGCCCCTGTAATCATTGTAACTTCATCCCCACCCTGATCCACAGCCCCCAGCAGCCTGGGGGAAGGAGTAACGTGGAAGCATCAGAGAATTCCAGCCCCAGGGCATGGTGACTGACTCAGGGATAAGCATCCCCCTAGGCTGGGATCCATGAGAATGATCCTCCAGACGGTGCAGGAACCAAGAAGTGACTCTCCCTGCTGCTGTTGTAGTGAGAACAACGGACCCACTACCCTCGATGGGAGAGTGCAAGGCCAACCATGAGGAAGTGGGGCAAAGGCTGAATCCAGCAAGCACACTGACTCCAGCCATGCCTGGAACCTGCACCACCCTGTAATTACACAGACCACTGTTTGTAGTAAGCATTGCTTACTTATTATCACTCAGAACCAAAAGAATCGTCACGGACGCAGCCATAAGCTCAGGTCAGAGAGAAGAGAAAGTGCTAGACTAGGGTGTTAGATAAACCTGGCTTCAGATCCTGGCACCACCACAGGGCAGCTGTGCGAGTCTGAATAAGCCACTTGGGTTCCACAAGCCACAGCTTCCTCATCTACAAACCAGGCATAATTCACAAGCTGACAAAGGTGGAAAGAGAGGCTTTGCTGAACAGTGGTAGAATCCATGGCGCTTACACTTGATGCCATGGGAGATGCTGCAGCACTCTGGGCAGAGCATTCACTCGAAGGAAAGTGCACACCATGTTCATCAGCCTGGGCATAGTATGGGCTGGGGAGAGGGAATGAGACAATCACATGCTGCTCTCCAGGTGGAGAAGAGACAACACACCCCTTGGGTGTGGTGTCAGATGTTGAGTAGAGAGCCATGGCCTTTTTCGTACCATGGACAGCACCTGCCAGGGAGAGGGGTGCTGAAAAGGCACCTCCTCCACCTTTCCCCCAGTAAAACAGATGAAGGACTCCTACCCTCTTTTTCTGGGACTGGGTGGTTATTAACTCTGAGCTCCACGAACTACTTTGCACTCCCCGTGGAAAAGCTATGAGGTAGCTACAAGGGGTGATTAATTTTATGTCTCTAAATGTCTCAGTATCATTTGCCAAAATGATGATTTATTATTTAGACAACCTTTATATTTCCAAGGGGCTTTAAAATCATTTATAGTGGAGAATGAAATAAAACTGATTAGGGCCCTGAAAAACAGGAGTGGTGAAGAAATGCACAAGGAGCTGGGGGTTATTTATCCAGAACCAGGGAAGGCAGATGAAGGACACAGCAAGCATCGTCAATTACATGCAAAGCAGTACTGCTGAGGAGAGGCCATGTCTTGTCTGTATGTGACAAGGGGAAAAGAAAGGAGGAGAAAAGATGGCAATGAATCCAGACTGATATTTAGGCTAGACAGCAAAATGATAACAGGAAGAACTTCCTAAACATAAACTGCTTCCAAGCTGGGCATCTGAAAACACATTTTATGGCATAATCCCATCTGGGAGGAAATACAATATAGAAAGCCAATGCAGATATGGTCAAAGAATGACCATATTTTTCAAGGAAGGGCAGAGGATGAACATGATAGAGAACAGGGAGGCAAACATATTATTTCTTTAAGGAAGAAAAACCACCACTTTGTGACACGAGCCAAGCCACGGTAGAAGGTGGAGACCAGGGTTAATTTAAACACAGAAGAAATGTAGAGGGGCGCCTGGGTGGCTCAGTTGGTTAAGCGACTGCCTTTGGCTCAGGTCATGATCCCGGAGACCCAGGATCGAGTCCCACATCGGCTCCCTGCTCAGCGGGAAGCCTGCCTCTCCCTCTCTCACTCCCCCTGCTTGTGTTCCCTCTCTGGCTGTGTTTCTCTCTGTCAAATAAATAAAATCTTTAAAAAAAAAAAGAAATGTAGAGATGACCTGAAGCCACTATGAATTGGATGAGGACCACCTCATCTACCTCCTTTACTTCTTGAAAGTCTTCCTACGCCACTAGATGATGCTGTGTCTGGATCTCAGGAAAGCACTTCACAAGATGGCGGATCAGCTGGAGAGCCTCACAGCATGGCGAATGAGCTGGAGAGCTTTGGGCAGAGACAAGTACAAATTGGTGGATTCACAGCTGGCAGAACAGTAGCCAAAGAGGGCCCAGTGGAGGCAGCATCTCCTGCGAGATTTCACAGGCTCTGCTCTCTTTGGCATTTTCATCAACCACTTGGATGAAACCCTGCAAGGGACACTCATCCAATCTCAGTTGCTGGGATGCTCAGCCAAAACCAACCAGATGAAATGAACAGTCCTGCATGCTTAGGTTCAAAATGATCCCATCAGAGCTAGAACAGATCTGGCTTGATGGGCACTGATGTCGCCAAACTGCAGACCAACTGCCAAGTTTGTGGAGTTGACTGACAGATGGTCTCCCACTTCCAGGGTCCCCTCCCGAGAGCAGGATTCCCCAACAGACAGATCACTGACTGTGTCCGTTGGCTTTGAAGGTGTAAAGCCTTGAACCGTAGGGCTCAGTACAGGAACGATCGCATGTCCCTTTCTTTGATCACTGACCTAGGGCCTGCCTGGGTTCTGTCTCATGACAATGTCAAGGGGTCGCTTCTGTTCCTGTTATCTACTGTGTGCAACAAATTACCCTGGACATTCAGCAACTTGAGACAATAATGTATTGCTCTGGCTCTGTTGGTTGACTGGGCTCTGCTGGGTAGTCCTCACACGGGGTTGCTCAGAACGCTGCAGTCAATGTTGGTAGAAGCTACAGTCATGAAAGCTCTTGCCAGTTTGATGGCCAAGTGGCCCGCTCACATGGCAGGCAGCTGGTGCTGGCTGGCATTTGGGAGCTCACCTGGGGCTGTCAACTGGAGCCCCTCCATAGGGCCTCTCCATGTGGCTTGGGCATCTTACAACATGGCACCCAGGTCCCCAGAGCAAGTGTTCTAAGAGCCAAGTTCCCAGAGCCCCATTGGACACTGTGAGGCTGCATTTGACCTAGCCTCAGAAGTCTCAGAACATCACTTCTGCCACATTGTATGTGTTGAGTGAGCCACCAGGACCAATCCAGATTCAAGGGGAGGAGCATGAGACTCTACGCTGGCAGAGACCCATTGCTGAAGAGCACAGAGGATGGCAGATACTGGTGAAGCCACCTTTGAACAATATAATGGGCCACAGGTTTGAATCCATGAAGCACCACAGCAAAACGAATGGCAGCCGTAATGGCAAGGGTAGGCAGTGCTGTTGTGCATCACACCCTGCTAACCCCAGACCTAGACTCTTCAAGTCCAATGTGCACCAGCTGGCACTCTGTCCCAGCGTGTTCAGCATCTGCTCTCCACCTTCCTGTCTCCTTCCAGAAACCCACTCACCTCCCGGCACTTGAACCCCCAGCCAGGCCTATCTCACAGCTGTCTCCACCCTGGCATACTATGTCAACAGAAATTAACCGCCTCACCATGCTGGACACACACAGAACCAACCAGCACTCCGTTGGCTGCAAGGGCCCAGTAATACAACAACAACAAAGTATGGTTCTTTTTTTTTTTTTTTTAAGATTTTATTTATTTGACAGAGAGAAACACAGCAAGAGAGGGAACACAAGCAGGGGGAGTGAGAGAGGGAGAAGCAGGCTTCCTGCCGAGCAGGGAGCCCGATGCGGGACTCGATCCCAGGTCTCCAGGATCATGACCTGAGCCAAAGGCAGTTGCTTAACCAACTGAGCCACCCAGGGACCCCAAAGTATGGTTCCTTTTGCAAATGCTCAAAGACAACATTCAGGGAAATCATATTTGTTTTGGATTACTGAGTGAGTTTGCAAGCTGAAGAAGTCAACGGTTCGTAAACCTCGTGTACCCAAGTGGGTCTCCCTTTTAAAAAGCAGCAGATGCTGGGGTAGACAGAAGGCCTTCAGCGTCTGTGCTAACGGACCATGTCTGACCTCCTCCCCTCCATGGCTTGCCACTACTCTGCCAGCTGTCCCTCTGCCACTGAAGGCACCTGTGACATCACAGCTTCTTGCCAAGGGAGCTGATGCTGTCACCAACTCTGACTTCGGGTGACAGAATTTCTTCGTATTTACAATTTCCTGAGAGGACATCAGTGTGGATCTTCACATGTACGATGTTCAGTGCGACACTTAGCAGTTCCTGGAGTAGTCATCAGGTTCCATGCCATGGACAAGCTCACGGAAATAGTAGACAGAACCTGCCTTTACTTTGGCCACACTGGGTCTTAGTTTCCCCATCTGTAAAATGGATATGAGAAGGCTTAGCCTCTCGAGTTACTATGAGACATACGTGAGGGTCTGGTGTTCCAGAGTCTGGGGCAAGGCAGGGGCTCAGCAGGCAGGCCTACTCTTCTCCCAGCCCTCCAGAGCTTACTTAGAGAGCACATGTGGCCCCTTTCGGCAGGAGCCCTGGCAGGTACTGAGGAGCTGGGACCGCAACTGGAAATTCTGCACTCCTGAGAGAGCCATGATGATATCAACTCTACAATGCCTTGGCCCCTCCCTCTCTTTCTTCTTTCTCCACTCTCACTCTCCAGTTCATTTTGCCAAGCACCCCAGCTCAGAAAGGGCCGCATGAAGCAGGCAAAGGACATCCTCAGCCCCACTCCACCTCCTCATCTTCCTCTATACTTTCTTCCTTTTTTTCCCCCTATGCCTCCTTTCTTCCCACACCCCACAGTCCAGAGCCTGATCGTCCTTTAGTCCACAAAGATCTCTCTCCCATCATCTTGGACACTCCCTTTCCAGCCCCAATGGCCCCATCTGAGAAGACCCCAGCAGCCCCAGATGCTGAAAGCAGGCTCTGAGGATTGCACAGGGGCTTACCTCCAGCCTTTTGGATGGGCCCCGCCCCAGACTACTAAAGAAATGGGCTAGTTTTCTCTGGAAACATCTTGCTCCTTCCAGTTCTCAAGTTCAGAGCAACCTTCTCCACCCTCTCCCTTCTGTGCAAGCTCGGCCCACTCCACTCACCACACTCATTACACACAGAAGACACTTCCCTTCTTGGAGACCCCAGCCTGTCCTTGTTTTCTGGACACTTCTCTCTGAATTTGCTTCCTCCATTAAGGAGGCAGGTGAGCCATCTACACTAGTTCACACCTTCTCCAGAGATTTAATGGCTTTCAAGCAAAAGCAGTCATCTGAAGACCACAGGCCCAGTGGCAAGCTACCCAAGCCTTTCAATCTAGCGTCTGCAACCTTGCAGGGTGAAAGGAACTAGGAAACCGTGTGGTCCCAGGGGCATGAAAGGTGGACCAGTCCACCCACTGAGGGTGCTTCTGCTTCTCTCTTGGCCAGATCTTGCAAAGTTGCAAGTCCTGCTGAGAAATCAGCCCAGTATGATCCTTGGGTAGACCATCTGGGTTCATTTATGCCAAGTCCGAGCTACAGTCTGCTACCCCAACTCCCAGGAACCATCCCAGCACTTCCGAGAAGGACACAAATCTCTTCCAAGGTGACTGGGGGGAAAAAAACTTAATAACAAAAAGTATGCTATTTAAAAATAGAAGGGTCCCTAATGTAATTTAGATCTGTCGTCTTTGCAAAATGAGGCAAAATAAAAAAGGGACATGTTTTGGTGCTGGATGGCTCATCAGAACAAGGAGGGGACAGCTGGAGTGGTCTTGATCACAAATGGTATGGAATAGTAAGAATCGTGGGCATTCCCAAAGGGTCAGGGCGAGGTCCTGACTTCAGGGAGTCAATCCTTTCACAGTGGGAATGAGAAATGAATCTTACACGTCGGTTAGTGCCGCCACCCTCCTGCACACACCATCAGCCTGTCACAGCTCGGCTCACCTGAAGCCGAGTTCCGAGTGATAGGTGGTTGGTGTCAGAGCGGAGACATGCCCAGCGCTTGGGAGTCTAGGCTATGGGGTGTGTCTGGAGTATGCCCACGCCTGGGGGACAGCCCTGAAGCCTCCAGTGTGGTGACACGGCTGATGGGGACCAGGAGACCAGATTCCAGGCAGGAGGGCAATGGGAGGGAAAGGGGGTGTCTCTGCCAGCCGAAGCACCCCTTTAGACCTGGCACACATTCCCCAATTCCAGAAGAGGAGCAGGGAGACCTCCCAGCTTCTGCGCTCGCTCCCAGACAGCACAGCCTTTGGTGACACCTCTTCCCCCCGCCTGCCCCATTTTAACACGGCCTCACCTCCCGTGTGACCAACGTTCAGGATACACTGTCTGAGAAGGGCTCCTCTGCTCTTAGGGGCCCCAAATTCTGACCCCCCAACCTCTGTGCCTCATACAACTTCCCCCAAAGCAGGGAGAAAAGGGGAGACCCAGAGGGCTGGACCCCAGACACAAGAAGTAACGCAGGCTGCCCAGCCTCCCAGGTCCCCAGTTTCATGGTGCCCACCAGGAGCCTCTTCCTCCTACAGAGAACGAGCTTTCCATTTGCATTTGAACTTTTCACACCCAGAAAGTCCTCAGAGAAAGAGACACAGGCGCCCCTCAGAACGATCACAGAGTTGAGTTGCTCCCCTTCCTCACCTATGGCTTGGGGATGGTTGTTCGTTTCTGAATTTTGTCTTTTTGCATTACTACAGTCTAGCCTTAGAGTACTTTCGGTTTCCAGATTTCACGCTTTTTCTTGTCCGTTTGGGTTCACCCTTTGATTCCACCATGATTTTTATCCGTCTTCTTTCTTTACTTGGGCTATTTTCACTTTTCACACATTCTTTTAAGCAATTCGATTCCCTGGTTGTTACCACTTTATGATCATTTGTATGACGCCTCTAGATTCTTAATTCTAATGCTTTAATTTTTAAAATCCGTTCTGCCTTTCAAAGCTTATCGATTTTTCTTCCCTTTATCCAGCCACAGAACAGCAGGTGCAAATGTTGGGAGGCAGGAGGAAGCACATGGGGGGTACCAGGAAGAGAGGAGGCAGCCGGGGGCCGAGGGTACACTGCAGGCGGCCCAGGCAAACAGAAGTAAATAAAAAACAGCACCAAGAACATGCTATTGAAGAAGCACTTCAGCCCTAATTATTCTAGCTGCTTGTCTCTGTATAGAATAACGTGGACAATTTTTGACCCATGATCAGAGAGCCCAGCTTTCATGATGTTTTGAAAAGTAAGTCTCTCGTGTCTCTTCCTCCACTTCAGAAAGGCGGCCGGTTTCTGGTCCAAGAGCTACTCTCTAAATTCTGGAAGGAAGGAGGGAAGGGCAGAAAGGTAGAGAGAGAAGAAGGAAGGATTTTCTGAGCCCTCTTGGGTGGACCAGAGTCCCCTGGAAGCTGGGAGGCTTTTGCCCCTGTCCCTGGGCTGACACGGCCACCAGCTCTCCAAACCGGCACCCTCTTCCTCACTCCACTTCTCAGCAGGTGTCTGTGTGGGACTGCTGGAGAGAGGAAGGAATGCATCACCCTCCCTCCCCCAGGCCAAGGGAGACAGGAACAGGGGTACCGTGTCCTTCACCAGCATGGATCTCCCAGTGATGGGACAGGACAGAGTTCCTGCTGGCCTCACTGAAGAAATGAACTCTATCTTGTTGGATAACACATTTGGGATCAGTTTGTTAAAGCAATTAGCTGACACGGGCCAAATTGGAAATTGGCACCAGGGGTGTCCATCTGTCCTCTGAGCTGGGCCCATCCCAGCAAGGCACGGAGCAAGAGGTAGGGCTGGCATACCAGGGTGGGGAAGGAGGCCACTGTTTTCTGGGCTGCCTGTCCCAGGGAACCACCTCACAAGGCAGAGATGAGAGGTGCTGGGTTGTGGAAGAACTCTCTAGGACAACTACCTTGCCCAGAGAAGCTGTGAGGGCAGTGTCTCTGCAGCTTCCAGTGGGTGTAAGAGGGACAGCCAGCTTCTCTAAGCAGATCCCCCACACTATAGCCTTGATGGAGAAGGGAAAGAAGAGGCACAGGGAAGAAAGGAAGCCTTGACTGAGTGCCTACTACATACCCAGCACTGTAGTAGGCACCAGACTTAGGTTATAATGAAATCCCCATAAGGAGGTATTACTCATTACATTTTGCAGAGGTCAAGATGACTGCCCAACGCCCACACCTCAAGAATGGCCCAGTGAAGATGGGCACCTGCTCTCTGAGATATCCAAGTAGCACCACTTTACGTCCCTCCTGGTGTTGGGGGACGTCACTGAGAGGACATGACCACTGGCTGACCCAAGAGCCTCACATGGGCAGTGGCAGACCTCACCCCTCCTCCCGTCCTGAGAACATACACTCTGCCCAAGAGTGTACTGGGTACTGAGGTACTCAGGGTACTGAGAACAAGTACCAAGAGTGTGCTCTCCAGTCGCCCCCAATTTCTAAGGCCACAAAATAGGCATGTCAGCAGACTGAGTGAGGCCTTCAAACATTATTTTTAAAATTTATTTTTTTATTTACAAAAATGGGCAGCCAGGAACAGGCCAGAGTTTAAAGATTTTATTTTGGGGTTGCCTGGGCGGCTCACTCAGCTAAGCGTCTGCCTTCAGCTCAGGTCATTATCCCAGGGTCCTAGAATTAAGTCCTCAGGTCAGGCTCTCTGCTCAGTGGAATGTCTTGCTTCCCCCTCTCCCTCTGTGATCTCTCTCTCTCTCTCTCTCTCTCTCTCTCTCTCTCTCTCTCTCTCTTTTGCTCTTGCTCAAATAAATAAAACCTTGCAAAAAAAAAAAAGATTTTTTAAAAAATATTTATCCTGGTTACTGAGGGGTTTGGTGCTCCCTTAAATTGTGCACCCAAGGTAAATGCCTCACTCTCCCCACCCTACTCCTATCCCTGTGCCTCTCCTTCCCCACAAACTGGAGCTCTGGTCCAAGGAGAAGTCCTGGAGACAGGGTGGGAAAGGAACAATGAGCCACAGGCCCTTTCCTTGCTAAGCCAGGGCTGTTGAGACTTGGTCCAGACCTGCTCTCCTGGGGGCTGGTGACCTGGGAGGCCCTGCTGCTCCGGCGTGGATTCCGGGTCAGTGATGTGTGATGACAGGCTGCTGAACATCACCCCAGCGCTCATGCATATGTACCAACCTTATAGAGACTCGGAGCCCTGGCCCTCCATTTACTGGACTAGATGAGACAGGGCCACACACCAGTAATCCACAAACCAAACAAGGCATGGCAGGCAGGGTAAGGGCAGGGACCTGGCCTGGAGATCTGTTTAGATGGAAAGAAGGACACAGGAGAAATAAGGATGACAATGACTACTGCACACTTTCAGCGGGCTGTCTCATTGCTTCCGCTCAATAATCTCAGCAGGTGCCATCCCCACTGATCAGACGAATAAACGGAGGCAAGGAGAGGGTGAAGAGTTTGCCCAAGGCCAGAGATGGAGCTCAAATTCAGATCTGTGCAACTCAGATGTTCTACGAGGCTGCTTCTGGAAAAAAAATAACAGCTCTATCTGATCCAGGAACAATTCTGGAAAATCTGGGCAGCAAGAGATGAAGAAACCGGGTGCAGAGGATACGGTGTCTGACCCCTTCACTTACCTCTGGCAAGTACTTAACTTTGCTGAGTCTCCATTCCCAACCTCCCCCAAAACTGTGCACTGACAAGTAAATATAGTAAAACATTCACAACTGTTGAATCTGGGTGGTGGACTAGAGATGCTCATTGCACTATGGCTTTGCTGTACTTTTAGAAATATTCATAATAAATTGGGACAAAAACCAAAATGTCCCAGGTCAAAATTGATATATGACCCCATCAGAAAAAGTCCCTGGCATCAAAGTCAAAAGCTGACTAAAAATAGCTCCATCAGACAGCTGCACCAACCCTCTCATGGCATTGTAAGAATATCAATTGGTTCAGCCTTTTTGGAGGGTAACCTGAAACATCCATCAAACTTTTAAACAAGCCACGTATTTTTAAAAAACTTTTTTTTTCACACAGAAAACTTGCTTGAATAGAACAAAGAACCCCCATATACCTTTTATCCTGATCCACCAATTTTTAACATTTGGCCAATTTTTCATTCTTTCTACACATATTTATAGTATAAGATACAATATATTTCATTAGACATACCTTTACTATAGTATATACACACGATTATTTTGCTGCTTTATTTTCCTCCATGAACCCTCTGTGAGGAGGGTGAACACATCAAGACACAAGGGTATTCTCCGCAATACGGTCCTCACATTCGGAACATTTAACGTCGCTATAATGATCCATCTAATGAGAACCTCTCCCCTAATGTTGGCAGCACATTGTCAATCGACCAAATACTGTTCTTTAGAAAAACTTCTTTTTTCAATACAGGATCTAGTAAAAGATCGTGTGTTATGTTTACTTGTCTGGTCTCTTTAGTTTTTTTAAAAGCTGGAATGGTTCCTTTAAATAAATGCTCAAAAAAAGGCTTATTGGGGCACCTGGGTGACTTAGTGGGTTAAGCGTCTGCCTTTGGCTCAGGTCATGATCTTGGTGTCCTGGGATCCAGTCAGCCTACTGGCTGCCTGCTCAGCAGGGAGTCTGCTTCTCCCTCTGCCCTGCCCCCTGCTCCTCCACCCGCATCCTTCTACCCCTCACTCCTGCTCATGCACACCTAGTGCTAGTGCATGTGCAAGCTCTCAAATAAATAAATAAAATCTAAAAAAAAAAAAAAAAAAAAAAAAAAAGAGGCTGCTTCCCTGACTCCGAAATTGGGAGCCTGGGAGTCAACCAACATGGATCTAAATTTGGTCCCTATGAGGCAGAGCCTAGAGATACTTCATTTCTAAGGTGCTCTCCGATAAAGCCCACAGACCACACACAGAACATGAGAGCAAAGAAAACAGCTAGTGAAAAGCTGGTCCAGAGCATGGCAAGAAGCATCCTGCTTCCCTCTAGGTGAACCATGTCGGCGGGGTCCGCTGGGCCCCAGGACTCAGGACGAAGCAGTGTTGCCGAGCCCTCCCTCACAGGAACAGATCCTGGGCTCCCTGGAGCCAGGAGGCCCAAGACAGAAGGGTGCACATCATAGAAACAGCCTCTCTACCAAGTCCCTGCACCAGATGATGCCAGCTTTGGGCAGGGCAAGTCTGGATGGAACAAAGACCTGTGCCCTGCTTCCTCTACCACTACAAACTCTCCTTTTCCTTCATGTTTACCCCTCCTTCAGGAAGCCACCCTGGTTACCCTAACCTACTCCAAACTCTATGTCCTCTGACCCCACAGTATGGACTGCCTTGCTGTACCTCTGAGCCCTCACCTGACCGTAACTGCTATTCCAGGCACCTGCCTTTCCCTGCTAGGCACCTGCCTTTCCTCTCCCATAATCACACCTCCACTTCTGCTATTTCTCCCATGATGTACTTGCCACCACTCTCCATCTCCATTGATTCAAAGCCCAGTTTACCCCAAAGATTCCCTTAGAAACAAGTCTTACAATGGCAGCTTCTCATCCGAACTGTCCTCAGGTCTCTCCACCCAGCACTGGGCATCCCAACCTTGCCTCCACAGCCAGATCTCCAGGGCCTCCTCTGTTGTTATTGCTTTTGTTTGACCTGAGTCCCTAGCTTTATGCTATGGGGACACCAGCATCAGCCTCTCCCTGAGTGACCTATGAAGTGTAACAGAGACCCATCCCTCCATATTTACCAAGCGCCCGCTCTGTGCCAGGCCCCGGGCTGGATTCTGGGGGACCTTTGGGCAGCCATGCTGCCCACCACCAGAAGGGACACAACACTGACCGCAGCTTCTCTCGTGGGCACAAGAGAAGCTTATGAGAAGTGACGTGAGGCCCAGCTGAGCATACCTATCCTTGACGACACCATGGCAGGCCTCGGCATCCTTGTCATGTGTCACCTCCCCCATGATTACTGTGATCACTGATCATCACGCAAATCACGACAAGCATGACTGAAGCACGTACCTCATCCTCGGGGTTGCAAAGCCTGTGGAATCTTGAGTATATCATCAAAAGTTCAGAAATGAGCCAAAAGCATCTCCCTCGGCCTGAATACTGCACAAACCAGAAGGGCTGTGAATCTCTCAGGGTTGGAGCGGCAGGAGCGAGGCAGGAGCGAGGGGTGCCCAGTCCTGAGAGTCTGGCCTGAGCCTGCATATGCTTCCCTGTGTAGGATCAGATCACCCTTCCTAGGAGAATCACATCTTTCTTCATTTGAAAAAAAGAAATACCTATAATAAGAAAACCCTGGGAAGCAGAACCCTTGGGGATGCCTACCTGATTTCTGCTGCCACCACAGACACAAGGTCCCCCTGCCATGCTGGGCACGGGTGGGGGTGCAAGTCCTCCCTTCATACATACCCAGGAGTATGGCGGAGACGGGATTAGAACTTGGGGATGATGTAGGGGAAATAAACACTGGGAACACAATCCTGGATCACTCGAAGTATGGTTTCCTATGGCGGCTCACACAGCCCCATAACAACAGCCCACTCTTCAAGGTCCTGGCCCCTGTCTGGGGACGTCCTTCATCCCCAGTGACAGATAACCATCCTCGTGGAGAAGATCATGTCCATCCCAACCCCCGCTCCAGGAATAAGACCCAGCAGGTAATGACCTATGGTCTTCTCAGCACAATACAGCAACCCAGTCAGGCGGAGGTGGGGGCGGCATTCCCGTTACCCCCAAACAACCATCCAAGTCGAAAAAGTACCTAGTACAGACAACCCCAAAACAAAAATGGACAAAAGATCTAAACACCCAGTTCAGCAGAGTATATATGATCGCCTCAGAGGCACATGAGAAGCACGTCATCAGTCATTAGAGAAATGTACATGGGAACCACAATGAGATGCCATTATATCCCCACCAGCATAGTTAAAACTTAAAAGACTGACAATATCAGCTTTCTGTAAGGATGTGGAGCACCTGGAACTCCCAGACCTTATTGGTAGGAATGCAAGGTGCTGCAGCCACTCCGGAAAACAAACTGGTGGTCCCATAAAGTCAGACCCACACTTACCATCTTCCCAGCAATTCCCCTCTTAGGTACTTACTCAAGAGAAACACAAACCTAGGTTTCATTTCATGTCCACATGAAGACATGCATTCACAGTAGCTTTATTCATAAAAGCTCAGAACAAGAAACTAGAAAAAAACACCCATCGATTGTCGGATGGATGAGCCAACTGTGACATATCTGTGATGGGATGACACTCAGCAGTAAGAAGGAGGGAACCAGTGAGAGACACAATAACATAGCTCAATCTCGGGGCTCCTGAGTGGCTCAGTCATTAAGCATCTGCCTTCAGCTCAGGTCATGATCCCAGAGTCCTGGGTTCAAGCCCCACATCGGGCTCCTTCTAGGTGGGAAGCCTGCTTCTCCCTCTCTCACTCCCCCTGCTTGTGTTCCCTCTCTAGCTGTGTTTCTCTCTGTCAAATAAATAAATTCTTTAAAAAAAAAAATAGCTCAATCTCCAGTGCCTGACGCTAAGTGAAGGAAAGCAAATATACGCTCTGATTCCATTTATACGAATTTTACAAAAGGCAAAACTAGAGAGTCAGAAATCGGCTCAGTGGTTGCCAGAGGCCAGGGGCAGAGGGAGGGGAATGACACTGAAGGGATGGGAGGGTACTGAGAATGCTGTGGAAGGTGCTGGTATGGTGGCTACACAACCATATTCATTTGTCAAGTCTCAAGGGATTTCTACAATTAAAACCAGTGAATTTTATTATACATAAATTATATCTCAAGAAAATTTATTTCTTTTAAAAAAACGAACCCAGGTCAGGATTAAGGCGTGCCCTTGCTGTGATGAGCACCAGGCAATGCCTGGAAGTATTGAATCAGTACACTGTACACCTGAAGCTAATATTATACTGTATGTCAGCTAACCGGAATTTACATAAAAATCTCAAAAAATTAAGATCAGAGTTTAAAGGGGCGCCTGGGGGGCTCAGTTGGTTAAGAGACTGCCTTCAGCTCAGGTCATGATCCCGGAGACCCAGGATCGAGCCCCACATCGGGCTCCCTGCTCAGCGGGAAGCCTGCTTCTCCCTCTCTCACTCCCCTCTCTCGTTTGTGTTCCCTCTCTCGCTATGTTTCTCTCTGTCAAATAAATAAATAAAATCTTAAAAAAAAAAAAAGATTAGAGTTAAAAAGACGCCAACAGACTCAAGAAACGATTTTCAAATCTGGTAAACTCAGGGATGGCATTCAGAAAATACAAACTGACACAGCCATGCTTGTGCAGGTCCTGAAACACTTCCACCCCTGCTGGTAAATCCCCACTGCCTGAGGCTTCTGGTTACCCTTGTGCTCCAGGACCCAACAACTAAAGGTTAATTCCGGCTAGCGGGGGTCCTCCTGGATCAGCGGAGGCGGACGCCCTTTCCCGGGTCAGTGCCACACCGCGTGCAAGTTAGATGGAGAAACAGACGGTGCAGAGCAGTGCTCTTTGCTGCCGGGCTCATGTCGTTTGGGTCATGTGTTCTGAACAGGGGCAAAGACAGATTCTTGGGGGACACAGGGGAACAAAAACACTTAGATATTACAATGGTTTGGGGTCCTTCCAAAGGCTCCAGTATATAAACACATGTACAGAATGTCTGTGGTAGTAACATTTCACAGGGTCTGGAGCGCTTAAGAAGAAAATGTCTGCAAATGTCTGCAAACGTCTGGAAAGATTTAGAGGAGCAACAAGGATCGGGCTGGGAAACAGTGGTCTAGCTGCAGATCTCCAGGGAGAAAGTGACACCACAGGGCAAAGGAAGTGCCACCTGCTAAGATGACCGCGGTGGTGCCCCCCACCCCAGTCACTGGCGTAGTCAGGTGGCATCCTTGGGTGTATATGCAGGTGTAAGCACACACTTCGGGGGTGCAAGAGGGAGGAGCCACAGGAGCTGCCTGATCCTTCTTTCTTCAGTCAGTCACTCACTGGCCTCCTCCAAAAGCCTTGACGCCAGCTCAACTCAGCAAACTGTCCTCGGGACCCCCGCTGCATCCAAGACTCCACACTGTGGTCCACAGGGACCCGAGTAGAAATCCGCGCACCCCACCCCTTTCGTCTTAGCTTTCTGGAACCCGTGATGGCAGAGCTGCGCGCTGCGCGTCCAGGGTCTTCTGCTGTGTTAAATAATGAAGACAACTTCCAGAGGAGAAGAAAATCAGCCCCATAGCCAAGTGCCTCGCTATTGTCAAGCGCTGCCGAGCCGAGCCTCCTCGGGAATGGCTTGCTTTGTACACTCATACATTATGACAATACCATAATTGTTCTTTCAGTCTTTTCCCTATATTTAATAACAACGTGAAGTGGGAGTCGCAAAGGTCAACCCTACCGTAGAATGAGCTCTGTTCTCGTTGTCCTTTTCTGAATAGTGTCTTCCATTTGCCAGGCTGCTCCAGGCCCGGGAGCCCTGGTGGTGGAGGCCTGGAGCTGTCACTAGAAACAGCACCACCTTCTCAGGGTGGAATTCTCTAAGTTTCTAACTGGTCCAGTGCCACTGTCTGTCTATATCACCAGCATAAACACACTCACAGACACACCCACTCTGGGCTTTCCTGCACTCTGCCCAGGCTGCCCTCAACTACAAGCCCAAGGACAGGAAGAATTTCAACTGCTAGGAGTAGAGAAACTAGGGGATACACACACACTTGGCATATTCACGTGGGCACTTACTCCCTAGTTAAGTGAGTACTAAAATGTCCTTGGACCATGTCCTAGGATGAATAGAGTTGCATAAGTGTGCTAAAAAGAACTTTCTTTTAAATTAATCCTGAAAGATCACCCCTAGGTGGCAAAGAGTGGCAAAGGGGTCTCCCTTTGCAGGAGGCAGCACATGATGGTGGACCAGGAAGCCACAGTGCCCGAGCTCCTGGGCCTCCTTGGGGTGGTCATTTTACTTCTCTGAGCCTCAGATGCCCAGTCTGTAAAATGGACCTAATTCATGGCCCATCTGAAGAAGACAGGACTCTCTCCGTTGCTGAGATCTGGGATTGTCTCTCCGAAGACAAGAATGAGAGGAGGGTTTCCAGGGGCCAAAAGGTTATTGGGGCATTTCAGTACAGGGTCTCCTGCTGGGGAGGAAGCAAGTTGTAATTCCAAACCCACGTGCTGTTGTGAGTGTGTTTGTGTCTGTGTCTGGGCCGGGGTTGGGTTTGCTAACTCAGACACCTTAAAAGGGCCGTGTAGTGCCAGTGGTTGTGTCAGAGAGCAGCTCTGTACCTAATCCTGAGGGTGTGATAGTTGCTAAGGAACCATTGAGATGCAAATGAATTGGCAAATACTTAGCAGCAAGATATCAGAAAAGGGTGGGGAGGGGACGCTTGGAACAAGTCAGTCAGGTGAGTGAAAGGAAAATTAGTTTCTTCTGATTGGAAAAAGAAAACCATGGGTTTTCATGCAGAGCAGCAGGCATTGTGCTACCGTGTTCAAAAAAAAAAAAAAAGAAATTTGAACTGTTCTTTTTCTGCTTGGCTAGGAGTAGAGGAAAGTTGGAGCCAAGAGCAGGGAACTTGGAAGGGCAAATGGAGTCCTCCTTGCATGTGTTCTAAGCAGATTCCTCAAGAGAGGAAGAGACATCTAACATATGAAGGAAGAAGTCTACAAAGAACTCCAAACGCCCTCCATCTTTATACAGGTCTCAGAGGCTTGCCAGAAAGCACTCAGAACACAGTGGGTAAATATTCTACTGAGGCAAAATGGAAATTCCAGGTGAGACTAAGCCAGGATGGCTAACGCCAGGAAATGAAGGGAAATGAGCCACTGCCCAGGAGTATGCATTTCTCTCATTCTTGCTCTCCACTGGGTAGCCAATTTAAATGCAACAATTGCATTGAGGTGTTCTGGTATCTACATTGCAACCCGGAGAGCTACAGGGAGAGACAGGGCGCATCACACAGTATTTTTTCATCTTGCCCCAAATAGAAACCCTTCTCCTTCAGAGCCTCTTGAGACATTCTTGCCTTAAAATCACTTTGTCTTTGGCCGAACATCCCACTATTTGTCTGCTAGTTGAAGCTCAGAAATAGAGGGAGCATCCTCCTCAAGAAAGAAGACATTTGCCCAGCCATCCTGGGTTGTTCCTTTTCTCCGTGACCTTCAGTTTCCCAAGCTTTTCCCAGATCTTCCATCAGGACGCCACTGACACAGCACACCCCCATCTGCCCCTCCCCCACCTGCAGTCCCGGCCTTTTCTTTATGGTCCATGATTCAGTTCTGCAGGAACCATTTCTGCTTCTTATAACGGCACCCTGCCCCCTGCCTTTTTGTGGGGAGCTGGTCCTCATTTCAGGCCAGGTGCTTCAGGAGGTCTGGGCCAACCTTCTCCTCCCAGCTCCAGAGATGGGCAGTATGTGCCTCAAGCCCGGCAACAAGTGTATCCCATCAACCCAGTGATAGCCTGATTCATGAGAGGGGCTTAGGACCCAAGAAAGGCCAAGGAGACAAAAGTTCCAGGGCTTTTGCTAGGAGGATTATTTCTGTGAGTGAGCATTTCTCTTTCTTTGAAAGTTTCCAAAGAATGTGAATTTGAGCTGTGGCCACATGACCATCTTGCAGAAGGCCTGTCTGAGGATGAAGTCAGCATAAATGACTCTGTTCATTGCTCCTTTAGATTCCTTCTCTACCTTTCTCTGCCGTCTCCTGAGCCTCAGGAGACTGCCTTTCTGAACCAGGCTTCCATGCCCACGGCCTTCTTGCTGGGTTCATCCCATGGTAAATGCTGTCAGGAAGAGAGAACATGGAGGTGAAGGAGTTCAGAGACTATAGTGCCCTTCTCTGGCCCCGCATGGCCTGGGCAGCGGCTGAGTTCCTCTATGCCTACAGCTCCTGTCATGGAGCCCTCTCCCACACTACAGGTCTTGCCAGGTCCCAGTAGCATCGCTCCTCTCCCTCACCCTCTGGGCCATGGGGAGTCCTGGCTTCCCACTGTTGCCCGCCCCTGGCTGCATCCCTAGCCTCTGGGAGTCCCTTAAGCCTATTCATAAGTCTATAAGGAGTCCCTTCAAGAAACTCACCTCAATCAACCCTTTGAGAGTGCAGTCTGTTTTCTGCCAAGACCCTGCCTGACACAGACACAGAGCGAAAGAATAAGAAAAGGGAGACTGAGTCCTGAGACAGCCCTGGGGGCCCTAGACATCCTCGTAACCGAAGTCCACTATCCAGTAAGAACAAGCGCCAGTCATCACCCCCTACCCTTTGCTTTCCTCCAGCTTGAGTTGAACATCTCTCTCTACAACCAAAGATATGGCTAATAAAATAGGCAAAGCCCTTGATGGAGAGCTCCAATGTCCATCTTCACGAGACAGAGAGTAAGAATAATTTAGTCTTGCTCTCTCATTCCTAGTCACTCCCATCTCTATTCGACACATTTCTATCCATCTCCCAGGAGCTTCAACCTGGATCTCTCTATTGTCTCTCTCGCACACATACACACATGCACACATATACACATACACACACTCCTTCCCAAATCCTTCCCACTGGATGTATGACCCTCCCATATGGTCTCTCCTAGCACCTGACATGTAATTCTTACAGCGCATCTGTCAGACTCCATCATATGGCCTATTTCAGCTTGTAGTGTGCATGGCTCTGTCTCCCTCACCAGTCTGTTAACAGGGGGCTCCTCGAAGGAATGGCTTCTTTACCTTCAGGTTTTCAGCTTCAAGTACAATGCTTCTCATGTAGATGGTCAATAGATGTGTTCTATTCATTACTATTATTATTTTTACTATTATTTTACTATTATTATTACTATTATTATACATTACATACTACTATTATTACTATAGCATTATTATTCATGAAACTCACAGCTCCTACAGGAAGCTGTCAGTTCTATCTCTTTGCTCCCACTCCCCATGTCCCTCTTATAGAATCTGGCTGTGGAATCTGGGAGGGGCTCCACCCTCACTTTGAGACCTGGGATGCAGCTGACCATCCCTATTCCTCCTTGGTCCAGCCTGGCTGTAAAGAATTCTGTAATCAAACCCAAATCTGTCTCACGTGCCAAGTAAAGCTAAGCTTCTTTGGCAAGACCAGCCTTTGCACACTCACAGAGAGAGGCCTTCCCTTCCCCACCCTCTCCCTCGTGTCAAACTGTCCAAGCCTACATGCATCACTTTCTATCACAACACCTTGTTTATCCCTTCATAGCACTTTCCTAAAATTATATTCCCGTAATTTGTCGTTCTTCATGACTGTCCCTCCAAGAGCTGGGACACTTCCTGTTCTGGGCATGTAGCCTAGCACATAGCAGGAAGCTAAGAAATACGTGTGAGATGTTGAATGAATGATGTACCGTATCTCTTCCCCCTCCCCAGCTTCTCCCTAAGTCCTCTCCTGTCTTCTCTAAACCATTCTTCTACTACTACTTCTGCTAAGATATTTTGGTTATCAATTGCTGGGCAGACCAACCCAAAACTTGACAGTTTTAAACAGCAATAACATCTATTTTGTTCACAAATCTGTGATCTGGATAGGGCTCAGGGAGGAAAGCCTGTGTCTTCCCACTGGGAGTCAGTAGGGATGGCTGGAAGGATAGGGGCTACAACCATATGAAACCCCTCGCTCCGATGTTTAGCAATGGGTGCTGGCAGTGGGCTGGGATCTGAGCTGGGGCCATGGCCTCCCATGGCTCTCGGGCTTCCTCACAATATGGTGGCTGGGTCACAAAGGCAAGCACGCCAGGAGAGAGTGAGCCAGGCGGAGGCTGGGATCCTCTACGATCTCACCTCCAACGGTAAGTAACGCAGGGTGACTTCTGCTGTATTCCATTCATTAGAGTGAGTAAGAAGGCCAACCCATATTTCAGGGGAGAGGAGCTGGACTTCATCTTTGATAAGAAGGGCATCAAAAAATTTGCAGGGCTGTTTTAAACTACTACATGGGACATGATCTTGGGTATTCACACGGCCACTTATTGATGCTACCTCTGTTCCACATGCTGGGGATACCATGCCCATTAAGACAGAGCCCACCCTTCAGAGGCTCACAGCTCTGTGGGGTGCTCGGCGAAAACAACACACAATGACAGACCAGTGGGGAATGTGCTCCCACAGAGGGAGGCAGAGGTAGCTGTGGCAGGGTCCAGGGGGCCACCTAATCCGGCCTGGGGCTGGAAAGAAGGCTTTCAGGGGAAGGTGACCACTACGAGGGAATTCTAAAGAATAAGTTAGGGTTCGTCAAGAGAAAAATCAGGGAGAAATGCAACAAAGGCAGAGCAGGCAGGGGCAGACGCAGGGGCACACAGCAGAAGCTCATTTCGACCTCTGCACAGATGGAGAAAAAGAAAAAGGAAAGGTGCCCAGGTGTGTCATCTGTGTAGTGTGTATGCATGTGTGCCCAAGTGGAGCAGGGGGAAATGAAGAGCCAGGAGATGCTGCTGGTCAGAAGGACGGGAGGAAAGGATGGCCTGGACTGTGTAGAGTCTTGCATTGGTCAGGAAGATGCCGGAAGAGATTCACATACGTAGTGGCCAGGATAAACGGAAATACCAATCTGTGGTCTGACACCCAAAGTGTGGTCTGAGCAGTGCCCAACACGGGCCCCCTGAGCATCGCCAAAACTCGAGGGATTTTCTGATGAGGATGAGGCCCTCTTTCTTGCCTCCCAAGTTATAGTCTGTGTTCCTCCATCCAGACCGTTTGGATGCATTACCTAAGGGGCTGAAAACATCCCTGGGCGGCTCCCCCTCCTCCCTTCCCCAGTGAGGCTCCTCCTCTCCCTCTCCCCTCCTCCAAGCTCACCCCTCAGTTCCAGCCTCAGCACCAATGAGAAAGCCAAGGGCAAAGGTCCTACCTTGATGTGTTAGAAAAACAGCAAGAGAAAAACAACAGAATAATTAACTACAGGGCCAGCTGCCTCTCACAGATAAGGCCTTTTCCCTGCTGCCACTGTCCAAGCGAGCTGCCTGCACTTATTCCCAGTCCTCCTGCCCACCCTCCTTCCACAGTCACAGCCCCAGCGGGGACCAGCCACTGCCCAGTGAGACTGGGACACTGAGGGGCTGCTCTCCTCCCCATTCTCCCACACATCCTGCCAGGCTCAAAGCTGATGCTAAATCCCACTGTCCTCCCCCATGTCACAGGTCTGAACCTGTGGCCAGGGTTGGGGGGGAGGGAGGAGCAGCCAGGACTCAAGAAGTCACACAGCCCTAGGCAGGACAGGACCCAGGGGACAGAAGCCGGGGAAGTCCCCAAAGGTGAGCACCCTCAGTTCCCCCTTCCCCTGGCAAGTGACCCTGTGACTGGAGCTCCAGGTGACCCACGGTGGCCTTGCTCCCCACACCCCTCCCAACTCCCACAGGTGCCCAACTGCAACCACCTAAAAGAAACAGCTTATCAGAGACAAGAGCCAGATGGACATACAGCACACAGAAAACCAATAATGACCACAGTGGGGGTCTGATTGCTGGGGAGCACATGGGAAAGGCAAGTGCATGCAGGAAAAGGCGAACTGGAAGAAAAAAAGAATTTTTTTTCCAGCTGGGGGTATGGTGTGGGGCAGGGTAGGTGGCAGTTCCAGAAAGATAAGGAGAGCTTGGCCACAGGAACCTGAATGTGGGGACCCATAGCACTGCCTGGGACCTTTGACAGCAGTTGGCAGGACCGTGAACAGCTGGTGCATAATAGATGCTCCCTGAACTAATTCCTGAATAAATAACGTTAATGGAAAAGGTGCTGAACTGGGTGGCAAAGGTCTGGGGAGTTGTCCCATTCATCGAAAGTCAGTCTGAATCTTAGCTCTTAAGTCAGTTAACCTCTCAGAACCTTGGCTTCCTCACCTGTAAAATGGGATAATGGGTGCTTGGACATTAAGGGTATACAAGGGGACCAGCATGTGGTAAAGGCTCCATGGGCAGGTGCAGCTTAGTTCAGTCCTGGTTCTGGTGCCACCGGGCTATAGGATTTCTGGAAAGTTCCTTCCCTTCCAGTCTGACCCCTTATCTCAGCTCCCTAGAGCTCCTGAGAGTCCCTAGAGGCTAGTGCCCGGCTACAGCCTAGGGCCCTTGTTCCCCTCACTTGCCCCCTCCCCTCCTGGCCACCTGCCTCTGCCCATTTCTCTGCTCATTATCACCTCTACTGGGGGATGGAGAAGCAGAGCAAGGAGGTTAAATTCAAATCAGTCACTTTGTCACTTGCTGTCAGGAAGCAGGAGGGGAGAGAGGAGAGACTCAGGGCCTCAGGTGCAAGCCGTGGGCAGAAATGAGCCCTGGTAATTCACAAGAAATTTCCTGTACGTGTCCACATTGGACCAGTTCTGCTACAGAGAACTCCAGGGGAACCGTCCGTAAGGGGACAGCACAGCCTCCCTAAGCAGTTGCTAATGGTGTGTCTGGGCTGCTGGGATTTCACCTGACCTGGAGGAACATTTCTACCGGTGATACAAGGGGAAACAGGTCCTTCTTCCTCTCACCCTTTCCCGCCTTTACAAATGGCTTATCCTGAAGCCCTAGTCCTCAGCAGGGTCTTACAGCACTGTGAAGGACTCCCAGACCTTCAGCTTTGGGCACTCTTCTCCCAGAGCTGAGGAACACCCTGTGCTGGCTGGGCAGTTAGTGAGCAAGATGTCTTCTCTTGATGGTGGAAGTGAAGCCTTCTCATTCACTAAGTTAGAGGCAAACTGACAAGCCGGTTGCACTGGGAGACACCTGACAGATGATACTACACGGGACCAGCGGGGACTGGGGTTCCAACGCTGTCTGCACTGCCCACACAGGCCTGGGCCTGCTGCTGGCCAGCGGGAGGTCCCTAGAACAGGGCCTGCTCATGGAGGGCACGAGGCTGAGGCCCTTACTGATGCTAGCCAAGCTCGCTCTCGCTCATCTCTGATGCCCAAAAACGGGGTCCTGAGCTGCTCCTGCAGAAACTCCACCAGGCTATGAGGAGCCACACTCACCCACAGTTAGGCAGGGGGTCACCATGCCCCAGACAGTTCTATAATTGTCTACCCCGCTGCTGCTAGCACAGCTTCTACCCCGGGGTTTGCCCCCGCCCCCAGCCCCCACTACCCTCTCCCCCATAATGACCCCTCCTCTAGTCTGACTCAACAACGAGAAGATGAGGCACAAAGAGAGAAGACAGCTAAGTGTGTGTCTGGTAGCTCCCCGTGACTTAAGTCAGGTGGAAAGCAGTTTTCCATTAGCAAAGAACCAACCCCACCCCCATCCCAATCCTTCAGGCCTCCCAGGCAAGTGGCAAGTGTGTTCAGGTTTCCCTAATTCCCCAGAGGAGTGATCAACAAAAGCCAGGGAGGCAGCTCAGCCATAAGGTGTCAGGGGTCTTGGATGGAGCAAGTGGCCCTGATCCGGCCAGTCAATGCCCCCTCTCAAAGTGCAGTCAAACACACTCTGACCCAGAGCCCCAACTGTTGCTGAAATTCAGGTGGAAGCCAGAGAAGGAGCTGAGGAATTTCTCAGGTACTATTTTGCTTTTAAATATGAAATCTCTCCCAGGGTGTTACTTTATTACTATAGTAATTTCCTCAGAAGGGCAGGCATCCAATGCTCTGTTTCTCCACCACCTTTGGAGACATGGAAATCTGATAGAAATATTCAGGTTGCTTAAGTGGCTAGTGCAGAAGAGGGAGACATAAAGGGAGCTCGTCCAAGAAATGCAGACTCCTGAAATCCAGGTGGAGGGATGTGCTCTAGACTGTCAGATGGAGACAGGTAAGGGTCCCGTGTACCTGCTCTACCACCTCCAGGATGCATGGGGTGCCCAGACCCATCTCCTCTGAGGACACTTGCCTATAGTCATTTCTTCCTCGGGAGAGCCGGCCAGGGCAGGCAGAGGAGGAAAGATACTCTAATCCTTCTACTAGATTCCTGATCCGAAGGCAAGATGTGGTACAGGTCTCCAACAGTGTGTGTGCGTGTGCATGTGCATGTGTGTAGGGTAGGAGTAAGGGTAGGAGGTTGGAAAAGGGAGCAGGAAGGGAGTTATGTGGACTAGTGTTTGAGCTGAAGCACTAACTATCTGAACACTCATCTCTTCTCCCATGACCACGCAAACATGGAGTGCCCAGCAATCAGTGAAATACCCGACAGCCAATGACTGATGGGCATCTGGAATTCTTCCTGCCCCCGGCTGGATCTGAACTTTTCTTCATGCAAAACACACAGAAGTGGTGTAGGAAGGTGGATGGTTATCAACACAGATTCCAGAACCTGACCACCTAGGTTCAAATGCACTGCCACTTAACTAGCCACATGACCCAATCAAATGACTTATCTACAATGTATCTCAGTCTTCTCACCTGAAAAATGGGAGTACGACTGATAACAACACCTACCTGATACAGTTGTTGTACCAATTAAGTGAATTAACTTATGTAAAGCACCTAGAACAACACCTACTGTGAAGTGTTGGCTATTATCGACAGTTCCCGAATATACTCGTGCCAGGCTGCCTGCAACCAAATCACTGGAGCCCTTGGTTAAAAATGCAGATGTCCAGGCCATTCTGACTCAGCAACTGCAAAAGGGAGCCAGACTATCCAAGATTTCTGACTGCAGCCTAGCTGAAAACCTCCCCCTGAGCACTGTTTCCAAGAAGCACCTACATCAGGATCTTTAGGGAGACCAGAAGCAGACTTTCGAGGTCTATCCAGACCTGCTGAACTTTTGGGGTGAGCAACCAGGAGTCTACCACAAATTGCCTAGGTGCCATAAGCTTTCTGAAGCTGAGAACCACCGCCCAAGATGATAGATACTCCCCTCTTCTGGCTTTTAAAATTGCTTCCACCTTTTGCTCACACCCTATGCTCCTGGGTCTGAGTGTTATTAGGAACTCTTAGAGACCAGCTATATGTGATACAGTTGATTATTCTGATTCAATGATAAAAAAGTATCTTTGACTTTAACAGCACCTTAATTTTTGAACAAGTGTGGGTATATCATCATAACATATATGACTTGTCCAACTTCTAAGGCTGGCACAGGTGAGCATCATGACCCACTGTTTGGAGAAAGATGCTCAGCCAGGGGGCCTAGGAGATTTCCCCAAGCCATAGAGAGGGGAGATGAAAACTCCAGGTGGAGGACCCTGGCTTCACGATCCAGTCATCTGTCTCCACTTCATGTGGACCTCAGCCCCATCCTCATGGCAGACCCCTTTCCCAGCCCTGCACCTCCTTCCACTACCCTAAGACCAGTAAACTCAGTCAAACAACTAAAGAATAGGTAGTTTCTGGTAAATGGGGTGGGGGTGGGTGCACACACTAGACCCAGAGGAAAGGGTCATGGCGCTGTCCTACACTCCTTGGCACCACCCATCCTCTTTGGTCCAATCTTTTTTATCGAAGATTCCTTCTATATGGGTAAAATTGTAAATGACGTTATACCACGCCTCTGCCTTTTCCCAAAGCATATCTTGGTAATTAGGATCCATACTGGTGAGAGGCCAGGGCAAGGGCTCTGAGAGCTAGGTCTGGGTCTGCACAGGTCAACAAAAGGCCACAAGGACTGGGGCGGATATTCTGTGGCCCAGGAGGCCTTCCTGACACTCCTGGGTACCCCCTCTGTGGACCCAGAAGGTTCAAGCTGGGGGGCTGGGTCTCATCTCTGCAGGTGTTCGCCCTGCCAAGAATTTTCTCAAGCAATGACCCAGAGTTGCGCTGCCCTACCTCACCAGCATTTCCTTCGCTGGCTTGAGGGGGTCCCTCCGCAGACACTGAGTAATAGCCACCTTTCCACGATGCACAGAAAATAAAATCACCTAATAGGATTTCCTCGAATATACTCTTTTCTCCCATATATTTTTTTGAATCTTTGGCGCCTGCTACCGCTGGTAGGCTCGGGCACACTCAGGAATGCCCAAAACAGATACACACAGCAAAGAAATATTCACATAAAATGCAAAAAGAGTCAACCAGTGCCTAGCCTGGCAGTCCGTGGCAGACACACAAGCTGAGGGTAGGGGTTTTTCACCGTGAACTTGTAATGGAGATTTAAGCATGTACCATGTAACTCAGCTCCCTTGCATTTTAAGGTGGGGTGTGCCACAAAGGGGCACAGTAACTCAGGCGTGTGTCCATGCATCAACAACGCCTCCTGAGAACCCACTATTTGTCAAAGTCACATCAAGCACATCAAGGATGGCAACACCTAAGAGCAGGTCTGCTGGGTGTGCTCAGGTCAGCCGGGGTCCGGACACTGAGGCCGCCTGTAGGTACATGGTCATTCTTGGATGCCAGGGGTGGGGCTGGGAGGATGGTATGAATGATGCCGGAAGGCTGCTGCCCAGGAAGGCCAACATGCTTAGTCCACTCCGAGGGCGGGGTGTCTGCAGCCAGTCCACGTGTCCCACTGCTCCAGAAACACCTCTAAGGAGCCCAGGCCTCCGCACCCTGTTCGGAAGAGCATAAGCCAAAGGGCAGCTCTGAGAATGCAGATGGTGGTCTTGCCTCATAGACCCCAGCAGCCCATTCTCAACCAGGTCCCAGACCCAATGTGAAAGGATGGGGTTAAAGAGGCAGGTGTTCGTCTGGAGACCAGAGACCCGATTTCTGTGTCCAGAAGGGCAAAGGATACAGCCTGCCCTGTTCTCCCCTGAAAACAGACTTTAAAAGCCCCAGAGAGCCTTCTCCCTGCAATGGTATGGCTCTCCTCACAAAGCCGAGTCACTAGCTGGAAATGGGAAAGGGAAGAGAAGAGGAGGGAAGGGGTGCTGTTTTTCAGTGTGGTTTTCACACCCCATATCAACAAGAGCCTTCCTTCCTCCTGCCCAGGCAGAGGGTCTCATAGGGGCCTGCCTGTCTGGCCAAGGGTCCCCAACTGACCCACAGCTTCCACTGTCCCTTTGTTCCTGCCCTGACCAGGGCTGAGGACCTGCCTGGTCTTGGAGCTGTAGGCCCCGGGCCTCAAGGCCCCAGTGCAATCCCACCAGAGCCCCCTCCACCCAAGGGAAAGGGAAATAAGACGGACCGGTTAAGGGGCCAAAAGAGCAAAGAGAGGTGCCCCTAGCCACAGCAGAGTTTTGGAGGGATCTACTGTCTGTGTAGGTAGCTCATTGATCCACTTTTCTGATAATTATTCCTCACTCATCACAAACCAAATGACGCTGGCCCCAGCCCAGCCAGGCAGGCAGGAAGGCGGCTCCTTGTGTGAAGAGGAGAAAATGAACCTGCCTATGTTAGTTGGAGGAGAGATGGGAGTGAATGGTGTGTACTATCCCTGCACACTGAGCAGGGACCATGGGGCTGCTTTAATATTCTGCTGAATGTGGCGTTTCTTTTAACCCTTGCTGGAGAGAATTCCAGCCCAGAGACTCAGGCTCCTCTTGCCAGGTTACTGACAAAGTTTCTGGGGCTGTGCGGAGAGAAGGGACACAACTTCCACAATGTGAGCCACTCCAGGCGACCTAGCGACAGGGCCCGGCTACAGGGCTGGGTGTGCCGGCACAAGGGCACCCTCCCTCGGGCAGCTCCAGCCCAGCACACAGAGGGAGCTAACCAAAAAGAGGTCTAAGAAGAAAACTACTGGCATCCAGACGCCTGGTGTGTTCCCACCCACTTGCTCTCCAAACAATTTTGCTCGCATGCACGCGCCCTCCTTCATTGACCCAGTGCCAAGACCAGGTTCCCAAAGTGGGCACCCGTATCCTCTCCCGGGCCCAGCCCCGGGCGCTCTGGCGCGCGCGAAGAGCGGCGGGTAGGACTCGCGGCCCCAGCGCTACAAAGTCCAGCCTCGCCGAGCCGGTTGCTAGCTCACGCTCGCTTACCCAGGCTGTCCTGCCTGGTTTGGAAGCGTACAGCGCTGTGTTCGTCCTATCTCGACTGCTCCCGCCCTTGCCCCTCTGGAAGTCAAACCGACTTCCAGACCAGCTCTGCTGCGCGATCTGTCGCCCGCGCTCTACACCGCTCTCGTCCCCGCATGGTCCCAAATACAACCCCTCCTCACAAAGGCCAGCAGCTAAGAAGGACAGCGGGAGGCAGACAAAAAAAAAAAAAAAAAAAATCTTCAGAAAAGCAAGTGAGAGCTTTCTAGGCATTCATCGTCGCACCCCCGCGCCGCCACCAGAACGAACGCGGGACGGAGCGGTCTTCCCTATACCAGGAAGGAATCAGCCCTGCCCCGGGGCCCCGACTGCCCCAGCTCGGCTGGAGAAGGGTAGGGCTTTCCGGAGGGTTCAGGGGCGCTGGACCACGTTGTCCGCGGTGGGGGCGTTTCCCCTGGGCAAACGGCAACAGATTGGCGAGGGATGGGACAGCCCGACCGAATGGGCCTCCAGTTGGCAACGCGGCGCCGGCGCCGCAGACCGCGTCCCTCCAGCGCGGGGTCCCTCCGCGGAGTTTAAGCCCGCCTGCCACCCGGAAACGCGGCTGCGAGCCGGGCCGCAGCGGCGCACCACCTCCGACCGTAGCTTCCACCTTGGCAACTCGGCTCAGCTCCCCGGCCGAGCTGCGTTCGAAGGAGGGGTTGCAGCGGGCGCTCGGCGGCAGGGAGCGGGGGCGGGGGAGGCGCGGGGGGCGGGGAGCCTGGCAGGGATTTCCCACAGGGATTCGCGGGCTCCGCGGAGCGCGAGTACTCCCCACTGCGCCAGGCGCGGTGCCCGCGGGGCGCGCTAGCCCGGCCGCAGCCCGAGGCTCAGCCAAGGCTAAGTAGCAGGGGGAGTGTCGCTGCCGGTCGTCTCCCGACCGGCGAGTCTCCCTTTCCGGGCGAAGCCGATGCTGGGCGAGTTTCGGTCGGACAGACCACCTACCCACCTCATCCCCGCTCCCAGGCTCAAGAGGCGATAAAGGTTTCCGCCTCGCCCCGACTTGAGCCGGGAAAGCTGCAGCCACAGGCTCCGAGACCACCGAGGGTATGGCAATGAACTCAGCCCCTCTCCGGCGGCACTTTCGGGGCACCGGGGCAGAGCTCCGCTGGTCCCCGCGCTCAGCGCTAGCCCGTCAAGCCCAGAGTCCCGGAGCCCGCGGAGCCCGAACTGAAGAAAAGGAGACGTAGCGCACGGCCACCTAAGCGCATCCGTGGCCAGGACAGGAGGAGAGCCGATAGGCGCCTGCACTCCAGGGGCCGTAGAGCCCCAGAAGCCCCTTCGTCCCCAACGCCCCGCGCCCCGGGAGCTAAGGAGCCTGCACCGCAATGCAGCGGGCTCCGCGCTCCCGGAGCCTAGCCGAGGCTGCGGGAGACCCAAGCTGCCCCGGAGCTCCGGGGCCCGGGGGGGGGCAGGGGCTCTGCGAACCGGCTGCCGGCGCTGAGAGCCAGTCGGGGGCGCGCCAGGGGTGCCGCCCCAGCCTCGCGCTCCACCGCGGCCGGACCTCCCCAACAGCGATGTCCCCCCGGTCCCGGGAGACGCGAGGCGCGAAGCAACCGGAGCAAGCAGCCCCAGGGATACGGCCGCCTGCCGCCAACTTGCTCTGCGGAGGCTACGTTACCTTCCATCGCGGCCACTGCGGATGCCAGGAGGAGCAGCAGCAGGCAATCCGGGGCCATCGCCGGCCGGCGGCCCCCAGGCCGAGCCCAAGCCGAGGCGGCCGCGCGGGGAGGGCGCCGCGTCCCGGGGCGCCGCTGCACTCCCCGCCGGTGGCTTCTCCGTATCCTTTCGCGCTCTCGCTGGGACTGGACTCCCCGGAGCTCGGTGTGGGCGTGGGCGGGAGTGTGCGCGCGTGGGGCGGTGCGGGCGCGCGTGGGTGTGGGTGTGCATGTGTGTGTGTGTGTTTATGGGAGAGGTGGGTGTGTGCGTGCGCGTGTATGTGAGAGAGAGGGCGAGGGAGTGTGAGCTGGGGAGAGCGCGCGAGTGCGTGTGCGTCCTGGTGTCACATTGCGAGCTACAGCGGAGCCTACGGGCGGACGGAGCCGGCCAGACTGATGGGGGAGGGAGCGGGATCCCCCACCATCAGCTCTCTCTCCACCCCTAACACCTCCTGTCCAATCAAGGAATCAAACCTGCAAAATTCGCCCGTCCAATCAGGCGCCAGCACCTCCTTACACTGGCATTGTTAGTTTAAGAAAAACTTTTGCTTGCTAGGCTGTGCGGGAGGGCTTGGAAGGCGCTAGGAGGGGTCCGGGCTCCCCCTCGTGGTGCTCTCGGAGAAGCGCATCGGCCCGCCCAGCTCCCCTTGCCCCGGACCTAGGAGGCCTTTGCGAAGGAGCCGGAGCCGATTCAGGCCCATACCCTTCCTTACAGCCCACCAGGACTGGGTGAGCTTTAAATAATTACTTTTTTTCTTATTTAATCTTAACGACACTTACCCTGACTACCGGTTATAGTGCAACTCGAAGGGATACCCTATTCTTCCTATTCGTAGCACTTTACCTTCTAATAGGGTATGGCTTTTACTAATAAATTTTGTTTATTGTGGGTCTCTCCTTATTAGAAGGAAGAGAGTCTCTTTTCTTGGGATTCGTGTGTGTTTTGTTCACTATAGAAAGCCCAGTGCCTAGAACAGTGCCAGGCCCTTAGAAGGTGATGGCATATATCTGTTGAATGAATGAATGAGGTTCAGAGAATGTGTGTGTGGCTGCCCCAGTGTTGGCAGGGCCCTGGATATGCTTCCTGTCCAACTTCCTGCTGCTCTGTGCCTTCACAAGTTTCTGGCTGTTTTAATTTCTGAATGCATTCTGTGGGCATCCAGAAGTCAGGTCAGGTGGGAGACATCGGTGGCCACACAGGGCTAGAAGGAGGGACAGCAGAGGGTTTTGCAACGTGAGGCACAGAGAAAGGTCCCCTAATTGTGGGTGAGGCCTTGAACATGGGTTGGAAGGACTTGAACAGGCAGCAACGAGGGGACAGGGCCTTGGAGGTAGGAGTGATTGTCCCAGGCCCAGCTCCCACAGCTCTGCTTTCTCTTCCTATCTCTGGACATAGCCGGTGTTCCAGATCAAGGACTGGCCTTGAGGCTATCATGCTGTGCTGGAGAGGTGTCCTCACTGCCTCACCCACACCCCAGACCTGGTGATGGCCTGGTCCTACAGGGTCAGGGAGGGCCTGTTCAGTGGCCCCCTCTAACAGCAGCAAAGGCGGCTACCTCTGCCCCCACCAAGCCCTCCCCAGAGCTGTCAATCAGTTAACCACAGGCAGATGTGGTGACCTCTCAAGCACTCTCTGTCCTCTTCCTCAAGCTCTGCTAAATCCATTTCCCACCAGTGTGTGTAGTGTCTCCTATGCTGGGCCCGCACCCACTCAGCCATAGGCAGACTCATCTCCCTGTCGACATTGCTTTGCTTCCTCCCCCACCTCATGCTGTCTCTCAGGCTGCTTCCCTCTCCCCCCATCCTCCATCCCACCCTCCGTCCCACCCTGCCTCTGCACCTGCAAGGGGGGCTCCCATCCATCCTCATTCCCTCAGCATCCACTTCAACCCCATGCCACCTGCCCTCTGCCCTACCCCTCACCACCAACATGCCCCAATGTCTCTGGAGAAGTCACCATGGGAAGGACCTGGCCCCGGTTACCCATCACCGCCCTGGATCCCCAGCACCCTCCCGCAGCAGTGACCAGCAGCTCTCCTGCAGCCCTTGCCTCCCTTTCTGGGCTCCCCAAGTTCTTCCCGTCTTACCACTTCTTACTGTCCCCTCTTCAGCTCTCAAAAGAAGCCCTCTCACCAGCTCTGTCCCTCGACCCTCTGCTCTCTAAGTCTGTGGACTACTCCTTAGCAGGTTCCCCTGCTCTCTTACCAGCCCTTCCCTCACTAGTGGACAGAGGGAGGCTGACTCTTCTCCCCTTCACCATGTCACAGACTTGTGAGAGGCATATCCCGCCCAGTCCACCTCTGCCACATCTTCCTCCCAGAGCCCTTGTCCCAAACCCGTGAATCCATCCCAATTCCCAGCATGCTCCTTCCCCTGGACAACCACAAAGTCCGAATAGCGGCCCAGCTTCTGTCCCCTCCCCCTCTAATCTTTCTGCACCCTGCTGCCAACCTAATCTTTCTCGAGCCAAACTTGATCTTATCTCTTCCCAGCACAGAGACTAGTGGCTCCTCACTGTCTGCTAAAGAAAGACCAACCACTCTGTCCCTGAAACCTTCCTTCTGTCCCCGGGCTGCTCAGCCAGCCTTATCCCTCACCCCCATCCCCCAGGCTCCCCTTTCCCTGCACCTGGCTAGTCACACACTCACCCACTTACTCAACAAATATTTATCAAGTACATGCGATGAGCCAGACAAGGCCTTGCCACACTGTGGGGACACGGCAAACATGGGCCCTGCTCTGAGCAAGCTTGCAGGGTGACAAAGAGGCTATAGCATGTCAGGTGGAGATTAAAGCAAAACCCACAGTTAAAAGGTGATGGCGCAGTTAAACATGAGGGGATTGGCTTCTGTTTATGCACCTTTCGCATACACACACTGCTCTGGAAGCTTCCGTGCGACCCTGAAATAGAGTGAGCTGAGCTTCCTGCCCTCTGCTTCTTCCCAAACCCCTTCTCCCCCTGGAAGTCTTGATGTCCCTCAGCTGGCCACTCCCACACACGGTCTCATGCTGCATCTCTTTGGATGTTACTGAGTGGCTCTTCCAGACCTGGCTGAAGACAGAACTGAAGCATCACTCCTAGGAGGACCCCAGCAGATCATAAGCACAGGGATCCCAGGAAGAGCTCTGCCAGGGTCTTCCACCTGTCCCAGGCAAATTATACAAGAATCTCTGACTTAATACTACTAATCCCCCAAGCTTCACCCCTAAAGATTTTAAGTCAGTAGGGACACCCACAAATATGATTTTATGGCCCCCACCCCAATTGATTCTGCTGCACAATGAGGCTCGAGAGTCAGTCTTCTTGTCCAGATGTTTAAAACTGTGCTCTCAGGTCATCTCAGGGGACATCCAGGTGGGGAAGTATGAGTGATCAGGGGATGGGGCCCCAAACCTCACCTCTCTTCTGGCAGCTTTTTGTTTTAAGGGCATCAAAACCAGGTTTTGTTAGAAGGAAAGATTCTGTAACAAGAAGAGGAGGTGGGGGAGGGAAGGATGAGAGATTAAAGGAGAGGGTTGGACTGGGGTGGGATTGGGACACATCAGATCAGAACGGGTGAAGAAAGCAGCATGGATGACTTTGAGAGCATGCTGATGGCTCAGATAAGAATAGCATCAGTTTAGGGCTTTTGTTAATTTCTCTAATAACCCAGGGGATTGACTTTTCTTGAGCAAGTTAAATATTAATTTAGCTGTGCAGCAAATTGATCTTTCTCTTGCAATGGGTTGTGATTTGCAAATATCCCTGAAAGCACCATTGGCTGGGCAATCCAAGCCTGGGTGCCTTTTTTCCCCAAAGCATCTCCTTGGCTACTTTGTTTTTCTCTCGATGTCAAATGCTCACTTGTTTTCTTGATTAATCACCCAGCTATTTGATAGCACTAAGTTATTCCTTCAGGGCTACAGCTGCTTGCCTCCCAGCCAGCAGCTAAGGGGTCCCAGGATCCCAAGGGTGATTTGACCCTTCTTCTGGGGCTTAGAAGCCCTTCTGCTTAGAAGGTAGCAGGGAGGGCTGCCACCCAATTCACCCCCACCTCTAAAGAGTCTGTCTAAAAGGTTGAAAAACATTTCTAGGAAATGCAGTTGTACAACTTCCCCTGATAATTCTATATGTCATAAAGCTACCCCATAGAAAGGACCTGCACACCACTAACCCCTTTGTTGTAGCTTAAGCCTGTTTTCCTCACTCTACCCAGTTGTAGAGAGCATAGACAAATAGTAGCCACCCAGACAAGGATGATATGGCCATCTTATACATGAGAAGACATTAAGTTGCTCCCTTATCCTATCTTTCTCTTTTTAAATATTACTTAATGGCGTAAATGAAAGGTTTAGTTATATAATCCAATGACCCAAGCTACCTTTAATTTGATTCTTAAGCTGCAAGATACATTGTCCTCAATTCTTTTTGGAGAAGGAGGTGAACCCCTTACAAATCATTTAAAACATTTTAACAATGGGTAATAGACAAATAGCAAAAAGCTCCTTCTCTTTCTTGTTCTTTCAACATCTATTGTGCAGCTGTTCTGTGTCAGAAGCCTGCTAGATGCTGGGGACTCAGTGACGTTTGTGACCCAGCCCCTTCCTTTAAGGATCTCATGGTCTCCCTGGGAAGACAGACATTGAAATGCATTGTGGGACTTCCTGTACAAAATGGCCTCTGCCTAGAGGCCGCCAGCAAGCCTTTCCTTGCTTCTCAGGAATATATCCCAGCAAACACAGACAAATATGAAGACTCCCACTAACGAAGTGAACGAACAGTGACAGACAACCTAATTGCCAGGATGTGGAAGGAACTGACAGTACTTAAAAGGCTGATGAAGCCGGATGGGGAACAACCTATCAAGCACATGTATGGCATATGCCAAGTTCTTCTCTATAAAGAGAACCTGCTTTAAAGAAATAGATAAGAGATATACTGTAATTCCCTCTGTGTCAGTACCTGACTCAGACACCCAAGATCTCTACTAACCAGGGAATGGAGTAAATATTTTATATTTTGTTGCTTCAGCTTCACACCAAACAGAGAAGTTTTCCCTATCCAGCTTCTTCCCTTCCCCAAGGTCTTCTACCCAGGAATGAGCAAGGCTACTGGGCAGAGAGATGGGCTGAAAACACAATGTATCAGGATGTGAAGAATGCTCATGAGCCTGGAGTAGGCATGGTAATAACTATGGAAGTTGTGCCGCCTTCTGAGCGTTGTTTTTCCTGTAACACATCAGGTCAGAGCACCAGAGAATCGGAATGGTGGTGGGTGGTGAGGGAAAGACGCCACCTGGTAGAACAGAGATACACTCGATGAAGCCTGTTGGCATCTGCGAATTGAGCATTGGCTTGTTGTAGATCAGTATAGACCTAAACAGGTGATTTAGCCATCAAGCAAGAGAGAGATGGATGGCCCAAGACCAATCTACTCATCCTGCCTAGCAAAGAAACAGCAAGAACTAATGAGTCTCAAGGAGGAGTAAAGAGGCAAGAGGTCTGTGGTCTGTGAATACTTCAGAATAAAGAGCATTTCCCTTGGGAAATGATGCTCTGTACAGTCAAGAGACATTTTCAGGAAGTTTCTTGGCATGTAAAAGGAATAAGCTAACAAGAAAACAGGTTAAGCAAAAAAGACAATAGATTGAGAGAAAGGAAGGGAAGAGATAGAGAAACATTTTCAAGAAACAAAAACACTCAGTGTCAGGATCTACCTTCACATTGGTGTAGGAGTAAAGAGAAGACATGTTGCTGTTGAGCAATGAATGAATGATGTAGAAGATAGACTGAAGAATCTTTACAAGGGTGAATACAAAATAAACAAAAAGGACAAACATCGAGAGAGAATACAGAACACATGGAAGACAGAAAATAGAAAACCAACACATATAAAATTGTATCCATACTTGGAAAGGGCTGGGTACTTGAAAGAGTCCCTAGAAGCATTCCTGAAAGACATACCAGTACAAATGCCATAAGAGTCTTCGTAGAGCTATAAAGGGATCAACCCTGTCTTAGTGGAATAAAAACCCGATAGTCACATCTCAGTAATGTTTTCTAAACATATCGATGTTTTAAAGAAATCTTACATCTGTGTATGGACACACATGGACAAATAGATTGCCTGCAGTAGGATAAAGATTATTAACTTCATGACACTAAGTTCCAAAAGAAATTGGAACCAGACCTATAGAGTTTTATGAGGGAAAACTTGTGGCACATACAAAATATATTCCCAGCAGACTGAAAGCAATAAATGACTTTGGTTACATTTTCAGGTCCCAGAAAACGTGCAACCATTCAGAAAAAAATTTACTTGAAAATATGTTCAAAGGACAAAGAGATGAAGTTTGATGATAAGCAATAAAATCAATTAAAATTGAAGTCTAAATGTTGCAAACCGTTTATAAATTGAGTTGAAATGTCAAAATGGTCTCAATAAAGAATATGCATGTTAAAATTCTAAATACAAAACCCTAAATCTAATAAGTTGAGCTATATTAAGATCAAAGAGAAAGCTGTTTAAAGAGGGGTAGCATAGCTATGTGAAATTTCTTATTCCCATGGATGGGATTCATAAGAGGTTTTTTGTTCTTTTTTAAATGCTCAAATCTTACAAATACTGAAGTTGCTTTAAAATAATTAAAGTTAGGTGTGTGTGAGTCGCTCAGTGGGTTAAACGTCTGCCTTGAGCTCAGATCCTGATCCCAGGACCCTGGGCTCAAGCCCCATGTCAGGCTCCCTGTTTGGTGGAAAGCCTGCTTCTCCCTCTCCCTCTACCCACCACTTCCCCTCTTGTGCACTGTCTCTCTGTCTCTCCAATAAATGAGTAAAATCTTTTTAAAAAATAATTAAAGTTATTTTAAAAACAATTTAGATAGTTAAAAGTTTTCACAAATATACTTTAAAGAAATATATATGCTTTTGAAAATACTAGAAAAGATAAAAACAAAATACACCCCTATGTTTTAAAAAAAAAAAAAATAGAAAAATATCTAAATAGAAGGGAACTTACTGTTTAAACAATAAGCATTTATAATAAAGTACATAATCACTTCCAATAACAAATACGAATGAACTGACTCTTGATTTAAAAGACTCAGGTTGGCAAAAAGATAATAATAATAATAATATCTAAAACAAAGGGAAAATAAATAGTAGAAGAGTAATTTTCATTCATGGTAATATTATAAGCTAACTCGTAAAACTTTCTGCTAAACACAGCTAGAAAAACTCAATAATATGTAAAATAGCTGCTTCTCAATATATTGCCAAGCTCAGAAGCAGTATTCCCAAGGGCCTAGAAACAAAGAAGCACTAAAATCCTGATGACAAATGTGGGCGCTTACCCTGCAGTGTGGGTGGGGATTAGTCCCTGTTCTGGGAAATCAAATAGCTTGAATTTTAATGTACATCATTGAGAAACAAGGATTTGAATGAATGCAAGGCAGAAACTTGGAATAGCAATCACAGCAGAAGGCTGAGGTCTCAAGTTGCAACATTCCCACTGAAAGAATGGACTGAGAGAAACATTTACCCACTCTCACAGAGGAGAGGAAGGAACCTTGCCCCTCAGCCTGGGAAGTTCCCCTCAGAATTCCTGTCATAGGCCTTCACTTATCTCAGTTTGAGTTCAAATTCATACTACCTGATCTTAGATCTCCAAAGGCAAGAATTCAATTGAAAAAAAAAAATAGTTGTACATGGATTGGCAGGAAGAAATGCAAAAAGAAAACCCCTTCCACAAGATTTCCACAGATAAAGCCATGCCAGATATGAACTCACAATCCAAAATTACAGAACACAAGAATAAGTCCACCTACCATGAGCAAAACTCAGCAGATCAAACAAACAGGATTACACTCTTATGAGTATAGAACCATCAGAGAAAGTCTTTTAAAAATCAATATTTAAAATAATAGATACTATATTTTTAAAAAAAGAAAAAACTAGATCTAAGAGAGAACCACATAGAAAAGGAAACTAAAAACTAACTGGATAGGTTTAAGAGGTTCTATACCTGACGGGTTCACTGAACTTCAAGTTAAATCTGAGAAAATTAACTACAGTGTTGTAAAAAAGTAAAGTGATGGAAAACATTAAAAAGAGGTTGAAAATATGAGTGAAGCATAGAGAAGGCTATCATTTTTCAAATACTTAGGAGGGAATAATAGAAGGAATGGCTGGGGGTGGGGAGATAAGCAATATTAAGAGAAAATAGCAGATGAATTTCCAGAACCAATGAAGGAAATGAATTCTTCAGATTGAGGAAACACAGATTCTTGAAGTCCTGAGCAGAATAAACAAAACCTACCCATGACTAGGCAAACTATAATGGACTTCAGGGCACTGAAGACAGAAAAACATGTTAAAAGCCATCAGAGTGATGTGACAAGTTACTTTTCTTCCAAGCAGCAAAATGTTTGGTACAGAAAGGAAAGAACTATCCACTTAAAATATTATGTAACCTAAAATCCCATATCCAGCTAAATTTTTTTCCAGACTGCAAGCAAACCTATGAGAGTTTACCATCCAGGTGCTATCTTTGAGACCTACTTAAGGAAATAGTCTGGGAATTAGGGAAATGAACTCAGAAGAGCAAAGTAAGATGAATGAGCAATAATGAGGAAAGGAACAGGTTAATGTGGGTCAATCCTTGGGGTCTATAAAGCAAGATCATACTAAAATACTGAGTAAGAGCAGCATCTAAGTTAGGAATTTAAGAACTAAAAGTGTTCTAAAACCCAGATACCATTCTGGAAGCAGGCAGAAACATTGGCTAGTTTTAGATGTTGTCAAGTCAACCGTGCTTTAAAATTGTTAAGAGTAGGGGTGTCTGGGGGGCTCAGTCTGATAAGCGTCCAACTTGTGATTTTGGCTCAGGTCATGATCTCAGGGTCACAAGGTTCTCTTTCTCTCCCTCTGCCCCTTTTCCACTCACTGTCTCAAAAACAAAACAAAAGAGAAAAAATGTTAAGGGGAACCACTTCCAGAAAACCATGGAGTGGGGGGCAGACGGGATTAATCCATACAATGGAAAGTAGGGGAGGAAAAAAATAAGTAAAGAAGAATATAGCATACATAAAGCAAAAAATAGGATAATGGAAATAAATTCAAACACAACAGCACTCCCAATAAAAGTATCAGCAACATAGTAAATATAACTAAATGAAAGAATGGTCTAATTTTAGAAGATCTATTCACTGGCTGCTCATAATCCCCACCCCTGAAAAGGCCTCTATGGAAAAAATTATAAGACTTTTTTAGGGTTGCCTGGGTGGCTCAGTCGGTTAAGCATCTGACTCTTGATTCCAGCTCAGGTCGCGATCTCAGGGTTGTGAGATGAAGCCTCACCTCGGGCTCTGTGCTCAGTGCAGAGTCTGCTCCAGATTCTCTCCTTCTCCCTCTGCCCCACCTCTCGCTCTCTCTCGCTCTCTCTCTCTCTCTAACAAATAAGTAAATGAATAAAACATTTCAAGACCATGTAAGTCACCGGGGAGATACACTATGTTTGTGGGTAAGAAAACTGACGGTAATTCTCTATAACTTTAAATATAAACTTAATGCAAATACAAGAAAAGTACCCACAATATATTTTAAGAATTTGACACTTCAACCCAAAATTCAAAGGCAAAAGGCAAGAACAACCGAGATTATTTTGAGGACGAACAGAAGAGAGGACATAATTGAAACAATACGGAACTGTTGTAGGGATTTAGGACCAATGTGTATATGGAAAATCCATGTCAAGGCAAGCATTATAAAGTAGTGGGGGAAAAAAATCAACCATTCAATAAATGTTATTGAGACATGAAAAAATAAAATTAGGCTCCTCACCAAACACAATCAATTCTGGTGGATCAAAAACAATTATGAAAAGCAAAAATTTCAAAATATTTCTAAAGAAAATATAGGATAGTATTTTAATGATGTGAGGTGGGTGGAGAATTTCATAAACAGAATACAAAAGGCACAAATTACAAAGGAATATATAGACACATTGGGCTGCATAAAATGAAAGACTTTGGTACTAAAAGATACCATAAATATAGTTAAGCCACATACTGGGAAAATATTTACCACCCATTTAATTTAAAAAGTATTAACATCCAGATTATATCAAGAACTTCTACAAACCAAAAAGAAATAAATGTTTTTCAAAGTGCCCAACTGCTTCCATTAGTAGAACATACTAAAATTGAAAGGATCGATTTCAAGGTAAAAAATACATTCTTCTCTATCTGGAGATTAGCATGGCACCTACACAAAGATGACACACAAACTTGTGACATGTTCCTGATTTGTAAACCAGACAAAAAGGAAAATATTGTTTGAGTCCACTCACATGAGATACCTCAACTAGGCAAATTCAGAAAGATAAGCAAGTAGATTAGAGGTCACTTAGGAAGGAGGTATGAGGAGTTCTTGCTCAATGGGTAGAGTCTCTGGGGTTATAAATGGGTTTTAGAAATAGCGGTGATTTCTTCATACTATTGTGAACATAATTAATGCCACCGAATTGTACGCTTCAAAGGGTTACAACACAAATTTTATTTGGATAACCATAATTTTAAAAGCATCCAACATTGAAGAGGGGAAAAGACCTGAATAGACATTTCAAACAACAACTAGAGTTGGTAGGACACAGAGCAATGGCAGTTTTCATACATTGTTAGTGGGAGTATCAATGGGTTCCAACACTCTAAATAGGAGTATGGCATCACTCAGGGAAGTTGAACATGAGCTTCCTTATGTATCAGAGTAAGCACAGTCTACCATAAAGCAGATACTAACAACAAAATGGCTTAAAGGCAAAAAAATGCATTACTCTCTCACACATCAGTCCCAAAGTTTACCATCCTGCTCAGTGGGACAATTTTGATCCTCATGGGCATTCATGTAGCTGGTTCTTTCTAAGTCATTGCTTTGCCAATATCTAGGATCCTGTTGTTTTCTGCGAAGTTGAAGTTGCGTCACCACCACATTTGGGTTTCAGGCCGTAGAGAAGAGAGCAGGGAGGAGGTGCACTCATTGCCTTGAAGCTCTGATCCCAAAGTAGCAGAATGGGAACCACTGAGATCCCACTGGTGAGAACTCCTTCACAGAGCACATGCAACTAAAAGGGCAGCTGGGAGAGACGTCTGGCTGGACAGCATGGGGGCAGATGGAGAGAACGGACTTAGGTGCATCACGATCGATTTCCACTGCACCCTAGGACTGAGCAGTTTCAGAGTGGGGCACCTGTCGGCAGCCCTCACACACATGCGCACCAGGAGATAATGTGCAAGGAAATTCATAGACACACAATTCATAATAGGAAGAAAATAGGAAACACCTCAAATGACCATCATTGTGAAACCAAAAGATAAACAAATCTGGGTATATTCTTATATGGGAGCAAAAATGAATGAATTACTGTTGCACTCTTGGGAAGATGTTCCTAACGCAACATCAATATTCAACTGAGCAGTAGGTATTAATAATTAAATTGTATGTCTATACATGCATATATACATATATATATGTACTTCTGTTCATTATCTTGTATATACCTGCCGCAGTGAAGTTACCTTCTCAAAATGAACTAGATATAATTTTTCACCCAACAGTCTGGTAAAAACAAATGCTTGTTAATATTAAATGCAGGCAAGGATGTGGGCAGATGGGTGGTAAAAGTATAAATTGCGGTTTTATTCTGTAGGGCGTTTTGGCAGTATCTAAGAAAACCTAAATTGGGCGTCTGTGGGAATTGCTGTTGCGTGGCTCAGCACTAATCTAGAGAAAAAACCCTGGAGGCGTGTAAGGAGGCCTTGCACCGAGATGTACGGTGCAGCGAATTTTAAAATAGCACAACATTGAGAATAACCTAGATGCCATTAATTAAGGAGAAGACTAAACTCTGATCCAGCCGTACGACTAAAGATGATACAAGTGTAAAAATAGTGATGTGCGTGTACTGGGGCTTAATGTGAGTAGGTCTTCAAGACCCCGTGTCCCATGGAAAGGGAAGTTTCAGAAGAAACAAGAGAAAACCATGTTAGATTTCCCATAGGGTATGTGTGTGTCTCACCTCATTCAATAGTGTGTGTGTTTACATATTTTGTATGTTTTGAGTTGTATCTAAAAAGGATTCGCTGTTCAGAAAAGCCTATGTGAGGAAATATTGTTTTCAAATATTAAGCTTAGAAATGTTTTTAAACCAGTAAGAGGCTTCACCAGCTAACTAAAACTACATGAAGAGGGACACCTGGGTGGCTCAGTTGGTTAAGCGACTGCCTTCGGCTCAGGTCATGATCCCGGAGACCCGGGATCATGTAGTTTTAAAAGATTTAAAAATCCTTTAAAACTACATGAAGAGATGATACAAATCATCCATTCATTAAAAAGTGTTTCTTTTTTTTAAGATTTGTGTTTATTTATTTGACAGAGAGAAACACAGCTAGAGAGGACACAAGCAGGGAGAGTGAGAGAGGGAGAAGCAGGCAATGTGTTGGAATCAGGGATACAGCAGTGAATTACCAAGTCCCTTCTTCACAAAACTCAGTCATTTGAGGGACTGAATTTGGCCCAAAGTGAAAGTTGGAAACCGTAGTACTAATCGTTTCCAAGTCTTTTTGCAAAGGAAACTCTTCAGTTTTACCGCTTTTTTTTTTTAAGTGAGTCAATGGGACGTGTCCAGTAATTGTTCAAAGCCTCGATTTACCCATCTGGAAAACAAAGTGAGTATATAGTCTGCTCAAAAGTCGGTTGTGGGTGCTTGGGAATGCACAGTCCAATCCTTCTCTTTATGGAGTGCTATGTGCGGTTGATCAAGGAGAAGAAATGAAGGCAATTTATCTTGCTCTTCACAGAGAGCCCAAAGTATGAAATGCTAATCATTATAACAAGAAATACAGTCCAGATCAAAATACTGTTAGATGATCACACAACTAATTAGAGGCAGGACCAAAGGGGCCTTATTAATGGTAAAATCCACAAGTGCTTTACAAAGAGGTCAATACAAAACATGGACTTTTTTTTAACAACTACACCACCAACTCGATAATGCAACGGAAAGCATGCTACTTAAACTTGTGTTTGTCACTTTTTGCCTTTTGAAATCTTAGGGAAAAAATAGAAATGAAGTGGTTGGGTTTTCTAATGATTAATTGACAAGCCGTAGACCAGCAAGTTTGGCTCCGAGCTCACCTCATCGAAGCGCAGTCCTCGTACCGCAGATAGCATCAGCACGGGTACCCTGGCTTGTCTGTCTGCTCTTCTTTCTGCCAGCATTGGGAATGGCTTCATGAGCTTTAAAAACACTGGCCTGAATCCTCCATCGTGCCCCTATCTCCACCCCGTCTTGAAAGCCACCAGCACCAGACAGCGCCCCCGCTCTATGGCCCCCACATCTGCTAACTCCCCTCTTGGCCCAGGACCTGCCAGGCTTGCAGCACCCCCTCCTTCACCCACTTCCAGCTTCAACCCAACCCAGCTGCCCCACACCATCAAGAACATCAGGTACGCTTGGCTTCGCTTGTCTCCTGGTCCAGGCTAGACCCCTGTGGTCAGGCAATTTCGGCTAAGCCAGGCTTACTACCAGACCCTCGAGGACTGAACTTCCCAATATGGTTCTCATTAGTAACAAGTGGTTACTGAGCACTCTATAAGGGGCCAGTCCAAACTGAAATGTACTTTCGGTATAAAATATACTGAAATTTATCCCAGCTTTCAAGGATTTAGTCTGAAAAAAATGTAAAGTATCTCCTTGATAGTTTTTCTGTTGATTTCTTGTTAACTTTATAACACAATATATCAAACTATTAAAATGGATTTCACCTGTTTTCTTTACCTTTTTAGCATGTTTACTAGAAAATATACAGCCTGCATTATATTTCTTCCCCAACCAACTGCTGACTGGAACTATGGGAAACAAAATCTGGCTCTCAGGGCCAGGAGTTAGCAAGGATTCAGCGGGTGTCAAGGCCCCACAGAGGGGCTTGTGGTGCAGAGCATCTCAGAGGGGCTAAGCTACTTGTAGGGAGGTAGGTCAGAGACCCAACCCTTCAACACCACAGATAACTCTGCCCAGAGGTGACTGCGTGGGGAAGTGCTTGCTGAAGAAGCAGCTGGCCATGCTGATAATACCTGGCATTATGCCATTTCAGCTTTCAGTTCTCCCTACATAGACCTGATGCTGGAAAGCAGGGTTAGGGCAGGCAGAGAGTGCCACATCCATAGCTGAATGAGAAGAATGAAAAAGAGGAGTTGGATTATTCCAGGAGAAGATGTACTATTTCACACAGAAGGAATGATGGAGAGAGGAAGGCTCACTGTCTGAATAAAGCCACCAATTATCCAGAATGACCTCCAGGACCAAATGGACAGATGGGAACTCGATTATCTGTCAAGGGATTTAAGGTCTCACTTCCCTTGGAGATCTAGATACATTGCTCTTATTCCATACCCCAGAATCAGATCCTGAGACAAAGATTAGAATAAGAGCCCATATGGAGGTATGCCAGATGTTCCCCTTTACTGACTGGTGCGCCCATCCTGCAGCTGTGATTGCTGCCTACCAGCAGCTCAGTTGAACCCTTTTCTGGAACATTGCCTTCGGCCAGATGGGCAGTGCCTCCGTTGGAAGGATCTGCCTGCTCTCTCCCACCCTTCAGGGCAATCCTCAGGAAACATCTAACTGAAATGAGGGTTTAAAGGCCAGCTCCCTGACTCCAGGGCAGACCAACTCTATGGCACTAGTTGTACTCAAGAGCTCCTCAAGGGATTAGGCTGAAGCCAGTCTCCAACCAAGACCACAACTTTGCTCAGCCCCTTCCCCAGCCCTATCCTACAGGCCTCTCTCTTCTTCCTGCTAAGTCATTTGAGTAAGACCCTCTTTCAGGCTCTGATTCCAGGGACCTCACTAAGGCAGGAGGGAAAGGAAACATGGATCAGTGAGGAGGGAAGGCAGACAACAAAGGTGAGGCAGCCAATCACAGTGTAGTATCTAGCCAGTCACCACCATGGGTGACAAGAGAGTTACCCTATACAATGTAGACACACACTTAAGAGTTATCTGAGCCAAAGGAAGAAAGGAAGCTGGGGTGTTTATATACCAGTTCTTCCTAGGCCTCGGCTCAGACCACCCGGTTGGGGAACATCAACTCTACAGCACTTCCAGCTGTCTGAGGAAGGGCAGGAGTCCCTCTAGGGTCCCAGAGAAAGCCCTTGGACCCCAAAGCTGGCAGTTGGGAGTCAAACCACTGATGGAAATGCTAGGACTAAGGAAGCATGGGCGGGGCGTAAGAGATTTCAGTGCTGACACATCCACTTCTGCTTAATGAGATCAATGCGTGGAAGTCCACAACATCTCTTTGAGGCCCCAAACTGTCCCTCACAGACTTGGTCCTCCCTCTGCTCATACACTCACACGCTCCCTCATTCACCATTCTCACACAGCATTTGTGTGTAAGGGAGACTTCCCCAGGGGTTCAGCAGTGATGAAGGAGGTGATTACTTTGCAGAAATAGAGACGGCCTCGGAGATAACATTCTATGTTCTTGTTCCAAGCTACCCATGTGGACAAGAGCCCATCAGGGATTCAGTAAGGCACAAGGGTCTTTCAGTTTACAGGATTTGCTTTCCTTAGAAGGGGTTTATGGATTAATACAGCTATTTTCCTCTCTATTACATTAGTATCATGGTATGTCATTATACTGCCTTGAGTTAAGAATTCAGTTGTAAGTTTGTATGCTAAATTGGAGAGTTAATTCTTTGTGCTGTTTCTTTGCTTCATGACTTAGCACAAGGGAAGGAGCAAGAATGCAGATGCTGGCAGCACCCAGAGAGCCCGTGCAAGAGAACGAGAAGGGGAGGAAGTCGACATCAGCCGGTTGCTGGAAGTCACTGACGACGTGACCGCTGGTTGAGGCAGACCCTGGATGACAAAGGTCCATCATCCCCTCCCCTGTTCTTGGAATGCAAGTCCGACTGCTATTCCCACAGCGGAAACTGTTTTCAGGGATTGTTGAGACCATGTGGACAGTATGTGTGCCTGAACCTTGTTAAGTTCTCTACCCAGGTTTTCAGATTCTGGCAGAAGGATGCAGAGATCTCACTTTGGGGCCAAGACAAGCCCCATACTTAAGTTCTCTTGCTTATTAAACCTGCCACCTGCCAATCTGGAGTGGCCTATCTCTTTCTCCAGCCTCTCCTTGGCCTCCATGCATGGGGGCCAACTTGTGAACCAACACACTCACATGGAAGAGAAGTGCCAGATAGGAAATGATGCCCTGGGGCATGTCAGTGGGAGCTGTCTCCCTCCTTCTGGCCCCTAGAGGGTAGTACTTACCGCCACTCCCTTCCCCTGCCCAGTCTTTACAGTGGCAAGGTGAGGCGAAGCATTAGTTAATGATTTCTTCAGCATGTATTTTGTGAGCCCCTATAGTCTGTTGGGCATTGAGGCTGGGCACTAGAGAAACAATGAGAAGGCAAAGCCCCTGTCCTCATAGATGTTAAATTGTAGAAGAGACAGACCGTCCCCTCGAGAAACTAAACAACACAATTAAGGTCATCCCAGAGATGCCAGCTAAGATCCATGTAGAAAGTAATAAAACACTGTGTGATAGAGGGACATCTTTGGTGGAATGAGGAGCAATACTGCACCCAGGGCCATTGGGGGGGCATCTATGAGGACATAACACTAATCAACAAGCAGAAATAGCAGAAGCCAGGGGAAGGTGGTGGGGCTGAAGCCTAGTGAGGAGCAAAGGGCTAAGAGAGTAGGATGTGAGGTTGGAATGATGGGCAAGATTCATCAGTGTGGAGCCCTCTTTGTTCTGCATTATGCTCTAAAATGTTTGAGATGTTTGCTGGGGGGTACACTTGGGACTAGGGGTAATATGGCAGGTGCACTTGACTTTTCCCCCACCCCTACCCATGATTAGAGCAGTGCCTGGAATTTAATGCTCAGAATAGCCTTGGCCTTTATAGGTGCTATTTTTCTTGAGCTAATGGAGTGGCGTGAGTGCCTTCCAAAGTTCCCTCCCAGCCAGACCATGTAGAGAGGGCTCTATCTGCTCTGAAAGAGACTGGACCCTGCGGGAAGGAAGAGGTCACCACACTGGCCACCCAGAAGTGATGGCTGAGTCTCCTGTCTTTTCTGAGGCCTGCCCCATTTCTGAGTGCTGGTGGCAGCAAACAGGAGCAGGATCCTACAGCCTGGGAGGTGAGGACAAGTGTGAGGAAGCAGCTGCACGTGTTCTCCGCCTGGGATGTCTTGATGCCCGTGGGCACCGGTAGGAGCCTGGGGCTGGCAAGTACGCTCCAGAGGGTTCTGGGCATCTCTGGGCTTAGCCTGGGGTCTGAGAAAGAAGAGGCCACAGCTGCCGTCCATGCTTTGGAATCTAGACAACCCTACCCAGGGAGAGGTTCACTGACCACAGTGCCTTGGTAGCACAAACCCAGTTAGCTATCTCCACCTACCAAAAGCCAAATTCTCTTCTCCTCATCCCAAAAGGCTGCAAGGGGCATGTTCCTGGGAACGACTGTTCAGCTTCTGAGACGACCAAGCTCTCTGCTCCCTCGTGAGAACAAACTCCACAAGGAAATGCTTGCACTCTGCAGATGAGCCCAAGGGCCATCTTGGAATGTCAAGGAGAAGTGGTGAGAGCCCCTCATGGTGGTGCTGCAGGGACCTAGCCCCCATGGGTATGCTTGGCAGGGGCACGCTGAGAAAGCACCCCACATCCAAAGCCAAGAGTAGCTCTGAATCCTTTCTTCATGGAACATCTCCAAACCATGAGGGAGATAATGGGGAATGGAAAGAGAGAAGCAAATGGAGGACAGGAGAGAAGTGTTAAAAAGAAGGGGAGGAGAGAAGGGGAAAAAAAAAAAACCCAGAACAGTGAGAAGTTAAAGAGAAGCCTCGCCTGGCTCTTTGTCAAGTGGTCTCCCCCAAAGCGACTGGCACCTGTATAAGGTGTCCACAAGCCAAGTGTCTCCCTCACAGCCATTACAGTCCCCCATTATGGCTGGCTAACAGAAATCAATCTTCTTAATGCTGCCTCAAATAGAGAGGGAGGCCAGCCAAGTCTGGCAGGAGGATCCAACCATGTATCAGCTGCACCGGGTGTCTGGCAGCAAAGGGTCAGGTTTCTCCCATCCACCTCCTCTCCTGGCACCGAAACAGCACAATGCCCACAGTGCCTGTAGGGGAGAAGGCAAAGGGATAGCCAAGACTGATGTTTCAGACAGGCCTGGCCAGGAAGCCCCTGCTCAACATGCCTACGTTGGCTTCTACCCTGCCCACCCTGGATGGCAGGATCCACTTTCCTACACAAAGATGTCTGCAACTTGATCTCACCAGCATGCCTGCAAATAACCCTTATCCTCGTGACTTTTTCCCCCTCTAAGTCACGGATCCAGAGTGCATATGGATTTAAGAATATCCTTTAAGAATATTCAAGGTATTTCTCAAGGGTCAGTGGCTAGGCATTAGAAGATGAAGTCTCCTAGATCTGATGCCTTGTGAGGGTAGAGACAGACAGAGAAGGTTCTCTTGGCTGGATTCAGAAATCCAGCAGAGTTAATGGTGTGGAAGCAGGGAGCTGGATTTTCCTACCTTGAGAACCTCAGCAGGCTGTGAGTCTAGGCACCCAGGAATGGAAGTGAGATGTTGACTCCCCTTGTTAGCATCTGTCCAAATATATTCTTAAAGTTGCTTTCTGGCCAACATGGACTGATAATTTTGTATCAGACTTGGGGATGGTTACTAAGGGAATGGAGAGAAAAGTGTTTGGTATGTAAATCTTATCATTGTTTTCCAAATTAACATCAACACAAGCTGTAACTTTGAAAGATTTTGAAGCTAATTAGCCCATGTACTAGTAAGACAAAACAGATACAAGAGAATTCCAGAGTGGGTGACAATACTTATTTAACTATTTATAGTTTTTCTTTGCCATTTGACGAGAAGAAGGTGGATGCTAACTGGGCAAAGGCCCTGTGGGTAGGAAGATCAATTCCATCACCTCCCATCCACTAGGCTACACCCAAGCAATGATTGCATCTGTAAAGGGAAAAAGTAGAAGCATCTCGAATGGTGCTTGATGACAAACTGGTGTACTGTCCCCAAATCACAAGGGGACAAGAATTGAATCTGGAAATCAGAGATGAGAATGAGAAGTACCACCAAGTCCTGAGAATAGAATCAGGTTAGTGGAAAAGAAACAGAGATGAGTGGAAAGGATTGCAACTCTTCTGAACATTTGTAGTTCTTTAATTTCCCCTCCAAATAATACAGCTTTGATGATGCAATCTTCTCGCTAAAGCCAGTTTACACTTAAGAACTTTAAGACCGATTTCCATTTTCTAGACAAAGAGTATAACTTTGTGAAAAAAATATGCTAGGAGACTGTGATCCCCAAACTCCCATGCACTAGGGACATCAGTCTCTGGGGGGCTCTATTAAAAGATCAAGAATACCACTACTGAACATCCTGACTGAATGCGTCTTGAGGAGATCTAGTAGTATAAATTGTTACACATCTTTCCAGGATGGAAAGCAAGATCCTAGAAGTGGGGTTTGGATCTTTCTGTTATCCGCCCACCAGAGAGCCTGGCTATTTGGACCACATAGACAAGGACCCGCCCCACACTTGCTGTCAGCAAGAGAAATCCTCCTCTCGAGAAGAAGAGGTGCCAGCCCAGGGAACTATATTCCCTGCTGGGGACTCTGGGGGACAATCTCTCCCAAGCGCTGTCGGGTTGTTACCAGAATCCAGTTCCTTGAACTTAGAGGACTGAGGTCTCCATTTTTTTGCTTGCTGTCTGCCAGGGCTCCTCCGAATTAGTGCCCAGCAGCCAGTCTTGTCCTTGCACGTGGCCCTCTGACAGCCAGCAATAGCATATGAGAACCTTCTCACGCCTGGAATCTTCCTGCACCCTTCTCTGCTTTTAAGGGCTCATGTGATCACCTGGAGCCCACCTGGACAGCCCAGCTGCCTTAAAGCCAGCTGACTGGCAACCATAATGCATCTTAAAGTCCCTACACAGCAGTACCTGAGATTAGTGTTTGAGTAACCAGGAATCAGGAGTTTCAAGACCCATCTGTAAAATGGTGCCTTCCCCAGGCTTCTACCTGTTTGTCCTGCTTCCCCATGAGTGAGTACTCAGAGAAGCTAGTCTTTCCTAGTGTCATACATACAAGCAGTCAGGACCTGGACACACAGAATCCCAGAGCTTCCAGCACCCAGGCCTGTCCAGAATTGGGAAGGGCCGCCAGTGCCAACTGAGAAGACAGAAGGGTTCTCAGAGCCTTCTAGCACCATGAAGACAAGGAGAGGGGAAAATGCCTTTGGTTACTGTTAAAGTCTTTCATTGCCTTAATTAGAGCTCCAGTAACTGTGAAGCAAGGCTCGCAAAATTAAGATCTGTAGGCAAAGTCTGCAGCAAGACAAATGCAGTCCTTGTTCTGGGAAATTTGGGTCTGACTAGCTAGAGATAATCCTCAATAATGGGGTAGCATGTTACAGACACCCTTCTGACTCCTGGCCTTTAGCCCATTGGCCACACCCCAGCCACCGAAGGCTTATCCAACATGCA
>PITA01004527.1:64589-79611 GCA_004023965.1 Spilogale gracilis
CCCCCCCCCCCCCCGGCCTGGCCTCATCACTCCTGGCCTTACACTATGTCCTGCCTGAGTGTCCCAAGCTCCTACAGCACATTGTGGCACTCCTTATCTCCACATCTTCGCTTTGGCTGACTCTGCCTAGAGGACCTTTTCCCCCAGTCTTTGGAGGATCTTTAATCACCCAACACTCAACTCAGATGTCTATCCCTTCAAGAAAGATCTTCTGTCTCCGTGGCCAGACTGGATTAGGCACCTCTGAAGGTTGATTTCCCAGTTACGCATCTATCTCCTCCCCTAGACCAAGAGCCCCTGGACTAGCACGTTGCCTGGCACTCAGAGATGTTTACTTACAAGCAACACCAATAATGCCTGTGGCGAGAACATGGAGTACTCAGACTCAGATCTGTGCCCTGGAATGATCAGCGTGGGTGTCAGGGAAAAGCAAGAGCAGGGCCCAGTCTGCAGGCCTTGTTTCTTCACATACAGGGCCTATTGCAAAATGAAAAGGCAAGGCTCTTGTTATGATGTATCACAAGTTTCAAGACAGCAGGAGGTTAAAGCAAACAGGCTGTTTGTGAATGTGGATCCCCACATGACTCTGTAGGTCCCGTGCCCACGAAAGTCGAATGGCCAGCCTCTACTCTTGACGTGGGCTGAAGGGTGGAGCCCGGTGGGCCCGAACCCTCACCTTCCATCTTCCCAACACCCTCAAGCCTGACTTTAAATGCTCTCAAGTTATCCTTTTGATACAGTCTTTAAGTTGGAGGGGGAATGTAAGTTGGCCTCCTCTTTGGCTAAGAGGAGAATACCCCAGCCACCCATGCCGACAGCCAAGGACCCGGACAGCTGGGATGCAACGATGGAAAAGGCCGGGTCACACCAACGTGCACAGCCAATCTCCCCCCACAGCTGGGCCCACGGGGCTCCCGGCAGCAAGATGGAGCCAGACAGCAGGGCTGGGAGGCCTACTGGGTGGGAACCCAGAGCAAGGCAGAGTCGTGGGGGCGGGGCAGGCATCCCAGCTTCCCAGTGGTGGCCGGGCAGGCTCTGGACGGGAGCAATCTGTCTTGAGCACACAACCAGTGACTGGACTCCCACTGAGGAGCAAAGAACTACAAAGAACAGAGATCTCTAAACCAGTTTTTTAAAATGCAGTTGGCTGGGGGTGGAGAAGCTCTCGTGGGTTGCCACAGAGTGAAAGGGTGGGCAGGGGATGCTCCAGATTACAGGAAATCTGGATCTGACCAGCAGGTCAGCAGCAAGGAAACTGTGAGCACAGGTTTCTCCCTCAGTGCCTCTGTGCCATCTTCCCACATCTTCTCTCTGCCCGGCACCTTCTGGTGCGTGTGCTTTCTGTCTGCATGCGACTAGGACAGTGTGACACCCCGCGGCTTGCTGGGCTCGCTGTCCCTGCACTGTGGCTTTGCTTCCTCGGCCACCGTGCTCCAGCCCATTCTCTGTGTGTCCTGCACTCCCAAGGGAGGAGTCTGAATTGGCCTGATGTGAGCCCAGGCACAGAGGCATGTGTGGCCAGCCGGCCAGACAGGGACAGAAGACCATCAGGGATCCAGCTAGCCATGGTCAGGCCAAAGGTTATAGGGTACAGCCCCCAGCCAGGCCCCCACAGCCTCCCCTGGGGGTGTGGGCAGGGCAGGCAGGCAGGACCCTTGCTAGTACCAGGCAGAGCAGTCCCTGCAGGGACAGACAGGAAGGCCGTGTGACAGGGGCCCCATCTTCATGCTGGAGGGGGCAGGCTCCCGATAATCGGAGGAAGGGCTCCCAATCTGGAAGCAGGCACTAGAATTGGGTGCAGGAAAAGGCAGAGTAAGACCTGACCCCTAGTCACAGAGACTCTGCTACATCTCTGACCTTCTCCATCAGAGCTGGCAGCGGACAAAACTGTGGAAGAGATAGATCCTTATAAAGGGAAAGGAGGGGAGGGAGAGAGAGAGAGAGAGAGAGAGAGAGAGAGAGAGAACGCCCAGCACCCTGATCCCAAGTCCTTTTATAGTATAAGCATGTTCAATCCAGAATATTTCATGAACCAGAACCCCTTTCGTTCCACACAGGTTGATCGAGTTGATTCTACTGTGGATATATTTTAATAAACATATTTGAAAGTCATGGGGAGCCAGGCTCGGCCAATATGACCCCACGACCTTACTTCAATGAAACGACAACTAACCCTGAGAATAAAGATATGCACAGAAATGTTGTTAAAGGCATCCTTCACACTGGTCAAAGTGATTTCTTGGAAAGGCAAGAAGGTCACATTACCATTTTGTTTAAATTCTTTCACTTGTTTGCTTACTCAGTAACTATGTGTTTCCTGAGAAGTGGTTCTGTGATGTGGTACAGTAGAATCTAACGCAGACACCCCAGTACAACTTACATAGCTTCTAGCCTCTGCCTGCTCCTCCTGTCAAGTAATTCTCAATCTTGAGCAGCAGCAGATCATCTGGAGGGCTTAATTAAAATCGAGGTGGCTGGACCTCATCCCCAAAGCTTCTGACCCAAAAGGTCTATGATGGGGCCTGAGAAGTTGTATTTCCAACAGGTTTCCAAGCGATGATGATGATGCTGGTCCAAGGACTACTTGGGGAGCCGCTGCCCTAGCTTCACCTTGTTACCATGGCCGACTCTAGCCTCCAATCTCTCTCTCTCCTCCGCATCCTCCTCTCACACACAGACGCCTTCCCCGCTACTACTAAACTTCTTCCAGTTTTCATGTTCTACCATGCCATAACTTTCACACATCTTTCTTTATACATGTTCTCTCCTCTACCAAGAACACAATCCCTCCCCATATTTCTCTGTCTCGCTCCTATCTCCACTGGACAATCCAGCGTCGATGTCACCTCCTCCAGGAAGCCCTACATGACTACTCTCCTCTCCCTTATTTACTACTCACACATCAGACTGGGCTGGGCCTCCTGCTCAGAGCTGTACTTCCCCTCCTTGAGTCCCCTGATTCATCAGAGCTGGTCTGTCCAATCTTCTGTGAGGGCAGGAGTCGTCACCATTTCATCCTCAAGGCCAGGTCAGTAGACAAGAGGTGGTCAGCAAGTGTTTGCGGAATGAATGAACAACACGAACTGGATCATTGTCTAATGGAGATATTAGCCTACATTCATATTAGATGGAATTTTAATGCCTTACACTTACACTAACTCAGTGGTTCTCAAGATTTGATTCTCCCCAGTAACATCCCCGTTGCCTGGGAACCTCTTAAAAATGCAAATTGTCAGCCTCACCCAAGACCCACTGAGTTAGAAGCTCTGGGGAGGAGCCCAGTGATCACGGTTTGCTCTCAGATATTCTTCATATGCCAACCGAACATATTCTAGGCAGTGAATAAAGCTAGCCGTGGGCTGCCTTGAGGACCCTGGAAGCAGATAGAGGAAGCATGGATCTGCAGTCCTTGCCCCCCTGTGTGGTGTCACCCCGAGGAAGGAGCAGTGAGAGGTGGAATTCCCCCTAAAAGCAGATTTGCCACATGGAGCCAGAAAATCATTCACTGGGTAACTGAGAACAGGACCGTATTTGAAATGATCACTTATCCTAAGTTAGGCTAAAGATCAGGACGAGGAATCCCAAGATCATCTCAGGTATCTGGTGGAGACAACTTGATTCACGGGAAACCAACTATTGGGAAAAGAATGTGCGTTTTTGAGGTAGATATTCCTCTACTACACAGCTCACAGTGTGAGTTCAGGCAAGTGACAGACCCTCTCATTCTCAAGGTTGTCTCAAAAGTGAAATAAAAATATCTCCTAAGCTGGGTTGTTTTAGAATTAAACTAGGTGTCACAGTATCTCTCGTGGACACCTTACAAATCTTAGCAGTCCTGACCTCACACCTCTCGATTATGGAGACCCACCTGTCTGAATCCTGTTTCATAAAAGGAAGGTGATAAGGAACACCACAACATCGCCCTGAACTATGGGAATGCCACAGTTTGTAATGAGCCTTGTAAGGTGACTTAAAAAATTAATGATGAAAGCGTTCTTGCCCTTCCATTGGGTTTGGCGAACTGCCTTTGCCTTCTTCTTCACCGTTACAAATGTGATAAGCACACTACCAAAAGTCGCCTGGTGAGCTTTTTGGGACCTGCCCTCCACCCCACCCCCACCCCACCTCCCAGGAGGAACTTCTCATTCCATTTATTCACTAAGTCCTAAAATTTTTGCTAGAGATCTTTTTTTTTCATTTAATTTTGTTCTGTTTAGTTTGGGCTGATGACATTCTCTATATCACTTTGCCTATAACAAAGGTTCACAAATTGGGTGACTGATTCAATAAAACGTATCATCTCACAGTTCGGGAAGCTCCACTTGGGAAACCAACGTGTTGGCAAGGTGTCACACATTGCTGGGGGCTGTGAGGGAAGGGTCGCCCCATGGGGGGTAGATGGCTCTCTTCTCCGTGTTTCTGTCCACAGCATCTCCCTTCTGTGCAAATTGTCCCTTCTTACAAGGACACTGGTCATATGGAATTAGAAACCACCCTTGATTAGCTTGGTAATCTCCAAATAAGGTCACATTCTGAGCTCCTAGGGGTCATAACTTCAACATGAATTTTAGGGGGACACAATTCAACTCCTATCATCCAGCAACCTCACTCACGGGCACTTGTGCCAAATGGGGGTGAGAGGTCCATGATAGCTGGCCCAGTTCCTCCAGAGAAGGGCACATTTCCAGAGTGGAGGGGAGAAACTTGCCCCCCGATACAAAATTCACCCTCAGTGACGTCTGCCCCCGGGCAGCTAATGAGGAGGACATGCACTTGGTCTGTCTCAGACTGATTCCCTTTAGGCCCCTCAATATGTTTAGAGACTGGACCTGTAGGCCTGTGTTCATGGCTCTATCAACCATCATGGAGGGAAGGACTTTAGGCACAGTGGCAACGATGGGCCTGCTGGTCCCACACATCCGAAGTATATAACCAAGGGGTCGATAGCAAGGTTTCTTGCTTCTCATTCTGCCCTACTAGCTACAAAACGCGGCAACTCTGCTCCATCTCAGGGTAAGAACTGCTGGAAGGCTTGCCCTGCAGTAACAGTAAGGAGCAGGCAGAGAGTTAAAGCAAGTGAATGGTAAAATGCGGAGGTAAAATGCGGAGAGAAAATCCCACAGGGTTCTGCTTACCTTCCAGGTTTCAGAGAAACTCCCAGAAGCATCTCTACCTCAGGGATAAAGGAGGGAGACAAGGGAGGGGCTTGGGCACATAGCAAGATTTACACAGAGAGCAAAAAACATGGTAGAGACAAAAAGGGGCATCTCGCGAAATTGTGTTCAGCATCTCTCAGACACATCTGAAGCTTTCACATCGGGCCATTTGGACAGTGCCCGGTGGCCGTCAAACCCCTGCCCCGAGCGTCTCACCCCCTCGATGCCCAGAGCGGCGGCAGTGCCTTCGCCGACCGCCTTCTCAGCCAAAGCATGGACTCCTTGTCCTTTCAGACAAAATGAATGTTTCTCGGTTCCGCTTTAAGGTGAATCCCGAAGACACCTCCTCACGGCCATCCTCTCTGAAGGCTGCACAAGGCCAAGGGAGCCTCCTGGAAGGAGTCCAAGTCCTGACCCTGCCCGTCCAGCTGCAGCAGGCCTTTCCACACCGGGTCCTCTCCCAGCCTCGTGCATGTTCCATATTCATGTCTATGAAAATTAAAAGCCCTGAGATTTAATTAGGGGGACGCACTGGGAGAACGAATGGGCAGAGCTTGGTGGTCAAGCAGGGGAAGATTGCAGGCCCAGGGGTGGGGCCATCTGAACATTTAAATGGAAGAGGACAGAGCCTGTGCAGACCCGTCACCCCAGAGACCGTGGCTGCCAGTTCAGTCCTTCCTCAGACACAATGCCGAAGCCCTTTTGCCTGAAAGGGTTACCATTTAAGAGCAACAAAAGACCCTCCTGCCTTTTTTTAGCAATAGTCTTTTGAGCAATGAGTTTAATCATTCCAAAGAACTAAAACCCCAGATACAGAGAAGGGTCCTGGCATGAGAATGTGGTGGAGGGTACTGGAAAGTGGGCCATGGGCTCTGAGGCACAAAGCAAGCATGAGCCTCTATCACCCTGCAGCAACCAAGAGGGATGCCCCAGGATAGAAGTGCCCCTTCTAAGTCTGCAGGTATGGAAGTAGAAGCTATTTGTACTCAATGCTGAGCTCCTCTCAAGCCAAGAGCCCAAGAGTATTTCTAGCTCTGGCTTGGCGGCTGACTGTGTGACCTCAGACAAGTTCCTTAGCCTCTCTGGTCTCCACCTCAGGGCAGTGTTATGAAAATGGAATGAACCCATGATAATGCACGAACACTATACCCCTAGCAGGCATGTAAATGCTAACTAACCCCTTCAATAATCATATTCCCTCCCATAACACTAGTTTGGGTCCATGCTCTGCAGAGCCACCTGATGGGCATTGAACAGGGATGGGAGTGGTGACTTTTCCTTGGGCCCATCTCTCCACGGGTTTCCTCATCTGCAGAATGCGAGCGAGGATCACCGCCTGCTGCTCGGGGCCCCAGAATGACACCAGGAAGAGGAAGGTGCTCTGGGATCTGTGATGAGCAGATGTATATTTTTACACTGGATCCAAGAATGCATTCCTGAGAGTCAGACTCATCATGCATTCTAATTGTCTTTAAAGCAATTGCTTAATCGCTCTGTGTGCCCGTTTTTCACCCACAGCAGAGGAACCATAAAGGCAAACATTGTCTAGGTGACCACAGAGATGAGAAAGTAGATGCTGCAAGTTTGTTTCTTGGGATGAGAACTTTTAAGATCTAGTCTCTTAGCAACTTTCAAACACACAACGCAGCTTTACCACCATTGCCGTGCCGTGTGTTACGCACCCAGGAATGATTGACTCTCTCACTGGAAGTTTGTACCTTGTGACCACCTTCCCTTTTTTCAAAGATAAATCTGTAATTATGTGTGATCGTTGGCTTATTGTGGTGATCATTTTACAATAGGTACAAATATGGAATTATTACATCGTGTGCCTAAATCTAAGATACTGCTGTATGTCAATTACATCTCAATAGAAAAAAAAATCATATGTGGACCGCACAAAGGACAAAAATAAAGTTGTGCTCAATGCTTACAAGAGTGCCTGACACATTGTAAACCCTGGTTAGTCTTATAACATTGCGGGTTTTGTCCTTATTGCTGTCACCTGCCGCACACACGTTGATTGGGGTTGTATTTCCTCCGTTAGGGCTGATGCTCACCCAGCATGGCCATATACAAATCAGAACACTGGGAAAGTGACTTGGTTTCCTCTCCTCTCGTGGTAGCCACCCCTTGAACCAGGGGTTCTGTCCATATCACAGTCCCACGAGGTAGGCTTTACTATTTTCATGTTTTAAAATCCAGGTGCTACAAGTCAGCGTTGGGCCTGCCTGTTTCCTGTTCATTTGGATGCATTTCCTATTGTTGGGAGCACAATGGGCTCATCTAACAGCACAAGAGGGAATGAGGTTTCCGTTGCCAGGAAAACCCAGTGGGTGATGAGGCCAGAGGCAAAAGTACATCCTCTGTCCTGGGCCAGTCCACGCAGAAAACATTGCTGAGCTCTGAGGCTCTAATGCCAAAGAAGTCCTGGGCCTCAGGGAAGGAGAGGGGCTCTTTTAGCATGGAAGGCAGACCCGCTTGGTCAAAGACTGTATCTCTTTGTTGATGCTGCTGTAGAAAATGCCTGCAAATTTAGTGGCTTAAAGTAACACACATTTCCTATCCCATGGTCCGGAGATTAGAAGTCTCAAATCGAGGTGTCTTCAGGGCACATTCCTTCTGTAAGTCCTAGGGGAACTGTTTTCTTGCCTTTTCCAGCTGCCGGGAGCTGGGGGGATTCCCTGGTTTCTGGCCGCATCATTCCAGTCTCTGAGTCCACCTTCACAGGGCCTTCCCCCCTTCTCTCTGGGTCTTTTCCTCTTCTGCCTTTTCTAAGGACACTTGTCACTGGATGCAGGGCCCACCTGGTAAATGTAGGATGCTCTCACTTCATGATCTTTAACATAATTCCATCTGCAAAAACTCTTTTTCCAAATACGGTCACATTCTTAGGTACTGGGGGTTAGGATGTGGATATAACGTTTGGGGGTTACCATTCAACCCATTACAGAAGGAATTGTTGGATACATGAATCAATGAACATGGTATGTACCTGCTCCTTAATAATCAGAACCCCATTCCGTGGGGAGGTACACATAGGGATGGTCTGTGGGCCGGGAGAACCCCAAGGTATCCTGAGCTTGGCCCTAAAGCTCAAGCTGAGTCCCCAGAGAAGTGGCTTTGAGTGTGGGTGACACACCAGGGGAACAGGGCTGCCGTGGACTTCAGCAGCAGGAGGCTTGGGTGACAAAGAGCAAAGAAAGGAAAGAGTGCCCAGGGAGTGGTCCCAGGCTGGCTCAAAGAGCTGCAGTCACAGCCAGCAGGGCCATGTCTAGGGGTCTAGGGTGTGAGTGCATTGGAACAATTGGGGCCAGAGCCAAGCTAAGATGGGCCCAGCAAGGGGGGCTGCTGAGGGCCAGGCAACTGGGAACACACAGCCGGACTCTTCCAGCTGAAATAGCCCTTCAGGATGACTGGCGCAGCCTCGCCTTACAGAAGAGGAGGGAACAGAGACCCGGGGAGAGACAACACCTGCTCCCCGACAAGCTGCGATGGTCAGTGAGGCAGCCGCAGCTAAAGCCCTTTGCTCCTGGTCCAGGCCCTTCCCTCCGCATGGATGGTGTCACTGTCTCCTGTGTTCTGGGAAGTCACAATCATGTGACCACATTACTCAGAGAGTCATTGAGCCCTACTAGTGGTAGAGGGCATGAGGGATGTCATCAGTCAAGTGCGGGGTTCAAGGGCCCCCTAAAATAAAGCTAACCAGAAATGTGAATAAGAAGTGAGTGGGGGGGAATTGATTGAATGCAGTCTCCTTCTGATGGAAGCTGGGATTCGTTTTGGCAAGAATCTCTTGATGTATGTCTGCTGGAGCCAAGGCTTCGGGGTAGGGCCGCCTTCCCCTGGGGAGGAGTCTACAAGGCCCAGGAGAGAAAAGAGGAAGAAGGGAGTAGCTGGGGCGAAGACAGAGATGCAGCAGGCCTGGAGTCTCTGCAGAGCTCCAAGGAGAGGCTTACTTTGTGTGGTTGTCAGACAGCACAAGAGGTGACATAAACAGCATCAGGGGCAGGGAAGGCCATGAAGAGCCTGTGCCCAGACACCCGCAGACACGGGGTGGAGTCTGGGGACTCCCGGATGGACGGCGCAGTGGGGGTGGGCCAGGGCGCATCTCACCCAGCTCTCCGAGGGGCAAGGAGGCGCCCAGGTGACTCTCAGATCACAGCCTTTCCCCAGTAACAACTCACAAATGGCTGATAATAATAGCTGCAATCAGGGGTGATTTTGTCAGACAAGTTGTGCCTGTAAACGTTTTCGCTGTCCCATCTCTACACACAGCACTTGCCCTGGCCCCCATCCAGCTTAGGCTCAGGAGCTCAGTGGCACATGGGGGCGCATGCGTGCTCATGTATGGGTTCGCCCCGCCCCCCAGCACTCACCACCTCCCTGCTCCCCTGTCCCCTGGCCTGGGTCCGGGACTGAAGCCTCCACTTCAACCCCTCCTCCTCTCACCCAGTGCCAGGGCCCTTTCTGCTCCCTTCCTTCTCTGCCCCCCTCCATCTGCTCATTTCTGCACCCCCAGCTCCCCTTCCTCTGACTCCTCCACCAAAGCCTCCACTTCTAACATGGTCCCCCCAGCCTTGCAAGCCAAGCCGGTCCTTCCCTGATCCTCTACCTCCAGGTGACCATCCACTGCCCCCCTTCCTTTCATGGCCAGGGGCTCTGCTTCACACCCTCAGCACCCAGACTGCCTTCAGCTCCCCTCCAGCAGAACGCTGCATTCTTCCTCTTTTGAGGACTCAAAATTATGGAATAAATCTTAATTCCTCTTTTCCAACACCTGCCTTTAATATTCTGCCAGTCACCAAATCCTGTGCCTATTTCATAAATATCACTGAAGTGTTGAAAAAAAACCCTTGTGGTAGGAGCACAGAGTTCTGAGTTGTAGAACAAAGACTAATACTGGCTATGGGACAGCCTATGGCTCTCAGTGTGCTTATCTGTGAAGTGGGGGTTTGGACTAGAAGAGCTTTATGGACTCTGGCAAACACTGCCGCTTACCCACTCATTATCCAGTCTTGTTGTGCTCCTTGGCAAAACCATGATTCTGTCTTCGGTAGTGATATGTGCTCCCTGGGTGGCCAGTCCTGGCCTCAGGGTGACACGTGCTGTATCCCGAAGGTCCTCCTGGTCCCAGAGTCATTGCCAGCCGTGGGTAAGCACCAGGACTCCATGCAAAAGTTGCCAAAGGAAAGGCATCTGCTGCTTGATGTCTCCATGGAAAGAGAGCGGCCTATGTTAAGAGACCCTGGGAGCTGGACATACCTTAAGATCCACAGGGTCCCACCCAATTCCTGTTCCACTCCGACACCCAGATAGTGCTATGAGAGTCTCTGCTGCTGGGTGTCATCCAGGCCCTTACAGAAGTTTCTCAAACTGGAAGGACAGATGCCAGACAAGTCTTCAGATGTCTCAGATGCTCCCTGTCTCTGTGGCTCCTTTTTTCCAGGTTTAGCTGGAACTTCAGCTGTCAGGACAGGACTAGCTCCCAGACCCCACATCATACCGGTCCTTGAAATGTACCAAACATTGCAGCCCTCCATCCCCCAACATAGTAGGACTTGCCTTCCCACTCCAGGTTCTTGATAAGGATATTCTTCTCAACTCTTTGGAGACACCTCCCCCCCGGACACTTTGCATAGTTTTCAGTGCTAAGAGGAAAATTTTCCAGCTGTCCATGGACAACCCCTTTGGAAATGCTTACTACACAGAGGTATGGGCCCTTCTCTCCTCTGATCTTTTTTTTTTTTTTTTTAAGATTTTATTTATTTGAGAGAGAGAAACACAGCCAGAGAGGGAACACAAGCAGGGAGAGTAAGAGAGGGAAAAGCAGGCTTCCTGCCGAGCAGGGAGCCTGATGTGGGGCTCGATCCCGGGACTCCGGGGTCATGACCTGAGCCGAAGGCAGTCACTTAACCATCTGAGCCACCCAGGCGCCCCCTCTCCTCTGATCTTAAGCTGAATTCAGGAAGGCTGGAATGCAGAAAGCCATCCAAACCAGGAACACTCAAAATAGTCTTTGGGGTGCTGAGTGGAGACTTTTCCTCTGCTGGGCAAATGTCCCAGCACAAAGGGCTCAGTGACCCACAGGAGCTCCTCTGTTCATCCCTGCCTCCAGCCCCGCTGATTCCAGCTTCCTAGAAGAACCACAAGCTCCTCCTTCCCCCTGCATGGGACTTAGCCTAACCATGGACCAATGTACAGGCCTTTCTCTAAACCAGGGGTAACTTTCCCCGTATCATCTCTCAGAGGCAAAGTGTGAATACCACTTTGTGCTGTTTCCTTATTGACCATTTATGGGAACTTTGCATTTGGGGGCATGTGAAGCCCCAGTGCGGTTCTCACAGATCATCCTGGCATCAGACACTCAAAGAGCCCCGTGAACATTCCACTTTCAACGACTTAGCAGCAGTATCCCAGCTATGCAGGGAAGTGACCAAAGCTGGAGTTCCTCTCAGGGAGCTTCTCCACAAAGGGAGCCAAGCTGAAAAAGGGAATGGAAGGAAGCTGAGATTTGGTCACAGCCACAGAAGAAATACCTTGGGCATGGCTGGGGGAAGCTCTGCCTTGTGGAGAGACCTCAGCCCTAAGCAGCTGACATGAGACATATAAGGAAGGAAAGATCTCTCTCAACCTAGAGGCCAATTAGCCTTGGAGTAGCTCTGCCACAGCCCTTAAGCCACACTGCTCTGTGCATACAGTAGGGTGGACCCCATTCCTTGTGTCCAGCAGAGCCCCTCCAAACCCTAGATGCCCTTTAGAAATTGAGAGGTGAGGGCTCAGTAGCCATTTGCAGACTTTCCACTAGGGGGCAGCTCTGGGCGGGGCTCTGCGGCTCCTTCTGGGAGCTCTGGGGGCCTTCAGGGCTCAGGGCTCTGGAAAGAGTTCCCAGATGGTGGAGAGTGAGGCATCCCTCCCACTGTAGTACATCCTGGGTCCTCCATAAATCAGCTCTCTGAAGCCACATGGCCCAGCACCCTCCGTCTGAGGTCGGAGCAAGCCGACTGCACACTCGGCTGCCCAGGAGGCCCCAGATGTCCTGGCCTCTTCTGTGGTAAAGGGGAAGCCCAGGGTGTAGCTGAGATCTGAGAAGCACGTCAGAGCTGCTCACGTGGCCCCTGAATGTCCCTTCTAGAACTCTTGAGAGGTTTGCTTCTCTCAGAACCATAGGGGAAGGAAGGAAAGAGGGTTTTGCGGAGCTCACATCTTGCTTATCCCCAGCTAAGAGTCATGGGGTAGGACCAGGAGCCCTTTTTAAGAAAACAAATAAAAATGTGGCACGAGTCTGGGTGCTGGCTTAGCGAAGCTCTCAGAAGCAAGCCCAATTTGAAGAACCCACAAAATCAGTGCTGCTCTGGTCTGAGGAGGGTAAACAGCCTCCCATCCTCTGAGTAGCCTGACACTACCCACCCTCTTCACCCTGGCTTTGAGCACCTCTTGGAGAGGCTGAGAGTCTCAAGAATACAGTTTGAAAATCACCAGGCAAGGCATCCTGAGACCTTGGGTATGGACACAAGCCCAGGCAGCCCCAGACCAATGCACATGGGCAAGTAAAGGGAAGGGGGTTAGGAAGCAGGAGAGGACCCTCCTCACATTGGGGCAGCCCTTCTGTTGGCAAGATGAGCTATGCCATCCCCCCAAACCCTGGGGAAAGCTCTGGCCTTCTGAGTAGGTTAGAGATAGGCAGAAGGGACAGCCCAGGGACTCTGAGCTTGAGTCCTGCTGCCCCATGGCTGTCAAAGGCTCAGCCAGAGACAGCTCAGACACAAGGACTCCTTGAGGCCAAGATAGGGCCTCACCTGCCTGGCCCAGGCCCCGAGAATGCACAGGCAGAATGCTGGGGCAAGCAGGAGGGTGCTTCATTCAGCCTGCAAGGCAGGGACCCTGCGCCTGGCAAGACCTTTGGGTTTGGAGGAACTATTTGGTCACATTTTCAGGAAAGACTGGAAGGAGCATTTTATATTGTCCTAAGGGGCTCCCTAAAAAGGAAGAGGATCTTAAAATATGCATAGCAGCAAATATACAAACAATCCCCATGCATGTGCGCATATGAACCTCGCAGATACAATATGAGCACCCAGCTCAATGTATGCTTGCCTGCATCTGTGCCCCACATTACAGCACCCCCAGGCAGGGCTGCAAAGATGGGTGGACCCCCGGCCAAGAGCACTCTGTTGCTGTCTAGCTCTGTGTCTTCGGAGAAGTCACTCCACCCCTCTGAGCCTTTGCTTTCTCATTTCTCATTTGTAAAAGTGCATATGGCAGAGCCATCTACCTCCAAGACTTATTTTGAGAGCTGAACGGGAAGCTGGTCTACAGAGCCCTAGCCTGAAATCCGTGCCTAACCATGTGTGTGGACACCCAGGATGACTGTTGATTGGGGGGCTCTGGAAACCAGGAGGCACTCATCCACTTTAAGTTATGGACCATGGCCTGGGTGGCCATCACTGCTTTTAGGCCAGTTTTCTATCCAGTAGTCCCTGTGGAATGAGAGCCTTCAGCTGGTGTCAGAGTGCCTACAGCATGGGGACCATCAGAGGTGATGTAGGAAAAAACGTTAGAGGTCGAAGCCAATGGCCAAGAAAGAACTCTTGAGATGTCTTTGTTGCAAAGGTGATTTTATTAAAGCATGGGGACAGGACCCGTAGGCAGAAAGAGCTGGACTAGGGTCATGAGGAGGGGCCCATTATATACTTTCAAGTTGGGAGGGGGTTAGGGAGAGTGTAAGTCTCTAAGGAATTTGGAGGCAAGGTTTCCAGGACCTTGAGGGGCTAGCTATTGTTGGAAAAAGGTCCTTTATTACCATCTAATATAACCTGAGTCATGAGACCTTTCAGATGTCTATTGGTAGGTCATATGCTTGGGGGATGATTGTCAACATGTATTTTGGGGGGGTTAGAGATAAAGGAAGTTTCCAAAGGAATTTGTTTACATTAAAGTAGACTTAGAGGATCCAATAGGACAGGGGAAAGAGGGGGAGAGTTGGCTAGGATTGTCTTTTGCCCTTAGCAAAGTGTCAACATTGAGGCAGTTGAGTCCCCAGAAGAATGTCACTCTGCCTATTTCAAGGACTTGTCAGTGGGTTCTAGGTAGTAAGGAAATTTAATAGTTTTTCTTCTGCCTTTGTTTCCCACATCAAGAGGGATGGAGCTGGGCTCTTTCTGCCTGTGTGCGGCTTGCTGGGAAGACCCAGGTCTGACCCACGAGGCCTGGAATGAGGCATTGCCTGCAGGGAGACAATGAACGGAAAGAGCTGGGATAAATATAGAGAAAGAGAAACTGTAAATAGAGCAGTGACAAATGCAGAGGGAATGAGCAGAAATGGCCTGGGTAGAGAGAGCAGCTTAGGAAGGCCGTACAGAGACAGACAGCCACTCATGGACAGACAGACAGAGAGAAGGACGAGAAGGACAGCCATCCAGGATCGTGGGCTTGAGTGCCCACACAGGCACAGGCGCCCACGTGAGGACAGGGCTGAAGGATGGAAACACAAGAGTCCCGGCTGCCTGTGACCTCTGGGCCCACTTCCTGCCTGGACACCCCAAGGACCTTTCTCTCCCAGCACTAAGTTTCTGCCAGGCTGCTGGCCACCAGACCCGCTTCGTGCCCGGGCAACGGGAACGACAGAGCCCGGCGGGGGCAGGCGGGAGGGGGCAGCACAGGTCACCAGCAAGCCCAGGCAGGAGGCTCAGGAAGACACGGGGCTTCAAAGAGCTCAGTCCCCCAGCGGGCAGCCGCGGGCAATCACCGAGGACCTGCGCTTGTCAGCCCTGCATGTTAATGGCTTTAATGAGATCTGGTGCAATTTTCTCCCTGGAGAAGGTGCTTTTCTTCTGTGATTCCTGGCCCTGGGAGATTGCACCTCT
>PITA01004527.1:79711-101183 GCA_004023965.1 Spilogale gracilis
ATGTGTTACATGTTTACCTCCGGCACTGGGCTTGTGGCGGTGATGGTCACACTGAGTAAGGGACGGGCAGGGCCAGGTAGGGAGAGATAGGTGGCTGGCTGCGTGGCCAGGTTCACAGGCATCCAGATGTGGAGAAATGCTGAGGCGGACAAAACCAGAGAGAAGGGAAGATAAGCAGACCGCCTTGTTTGTCTTAAATGTTACAGACGAGATATTTTCATATAGTGACAAATTGACCACTGAAAGTTACCTAAAAGGAGAGGTGAACACAGTGTGACCGGCGGTGACTCTAAGAAGAGTTAAGTTCCCTGGTCAGTTTTCTGTAAAAGACAGACCATAAAAGCTGCCCAGTGACAACCAGTCGGGGCCCCTCTCACTCTAGAGCTTTTTTCCTTCCTTTCTGTTCTCACCTTCATTTAATAAACTTTCACTTCACTTGTGTCGGCGAGATTCATTCTTCAACTCGGTGAGACGAGAACCCCATAAGCCTGCAGCTGCGGATGTGGCCTCTGCCCTGGGGACCGGTGCCTGGTGACCACAGGCAAGCTGTGACTGGGACAAGTTGACTCACCTTCAACTATGTCCCCTCGTGGTTCTCCTATTCCCGCCTACCCTTCTGAGCATGTTTCTTGGTCTCTTTTACTGATTACTGTTTTTCCACTAATTCTTAAATGTCAGGGTTCCCCAGGTGCCTCTCTGGCCCTCTTCTCTTGTCTCCCTGAAAGCCAAGTCGGAAATCCATTCACCCTCAGGACCCACTTTCCAAGGACACCAGCACCCAGAAACAGCAATGATAAAATCGATGAGCTCTGTGCTCGTGGGATCGAAGAAGGGCAGAGAGAGCCCAGCATCTTCGCCCTTCCATGGAAAAATGAAGATTTTCATAGAACCTCAGAAGGGTGTTGGGATGCTTAAGTATTGGAAAGTGCTCACAATGGAGCCTGGGAAAATTGTCAGTGCTTAGAGAATGAAGACACGTGTGACAGCCTGAGCCAACACAGACCCACACCAGCGTCCAGCTCACACCTTTCTCCATGGCTGCACGCCTGTCCCTCCCCGCAGGCCAGTCCATGTGGACCTCTGACAGGCACTGCAAAGCTAACAGATCCCACTGGGACGCACCGCCCATCCCCCGCTGAGCTCCCTGTAGTGACACCACCACCATTCCACCCACTGACCCACTTGCCTGAGCTAAAACTTGGGTGCCGTCTACACTAGTCACAGTGTCCTGAAAACTCCAGCAGGGTCAGGCTGGGGTATGAAAACCCCTGACCTAAAAGTTAAAATGATAAACATTGAATTCTCATTTAGCCCATTCCAATGCATGCTATTCCAACTCATAGGTAGATACCCCAAATAGTTGAAAACGGACTCTCAAATATTTATACCCAAATATTTGTATCAGCTCTGTTCACGATAGCTAAAAGGTGGTAACAGCCCAAACGTTCCTCAGAGGATGACAGGGTAAATGAAATGTGGTGTATCTATGGGATGGAAGTCAGCCACAAGAAGGAACGAAGTATCAACATATGCTAGAACCTGGATGGGTCTGGGAATTCTGCTAAGTGAAATAAGCCCGACACAGCAGGTCACATCTTATATGATGCCATTTCCATGAAATGTCTGGAGTAGGCAAATCCACAGAGATGGAAAGCACATTGGTCGTCGCCAGGGGCCGGAAAAGGTGAAAGGAAAAATTATTGCTTGCTGGATGCTGGATTTTCTTTTGGAGTGATGGAAACATTCTGGAACCAGATAGAGGCTGTGATGGCAAAACACTGTGAGTGTACTAAACGCCACTGAATTGTTCACTTTTATGTGGTTAATTTTACACTACGTGAATTTCATTTCAATATTTTCAAAGGAGCCTGCAAAGTTTTCCCTGGAGAATCTGTTGATCTCAGACGCAGACTCTTTTCTGTTGTCAGATTAGGAATGTCAGCACTTCCAGGCAAGAACAGCGAGTAGTGTGGACACTCAGTAGGGAAGAGAGAGCTAAAGAATAGAGAAATGGCTTACAGAAAGCTCCTTTCTCCTCTAGAACCCTCCTCAGAGGAGCTGGCCTCCTCACAACTACCACCATGGGGAGGTTGCATTTTGTAGGGCTGTTGCCTATTTATTAGGTCAGGACATTTATTGGCAGGGAGGGAGGGGCTCTGGCCAAAGCAGGAGACTAGTGGGAGGCCCCTCCCCACCATGCCTTACAGCCTTGGTCAACGACAGGCCCGGTCTTGGATAAAAATTCTCATGCTGGGAGGAGCCCCAAAAGGCTACTCTGGGACTGTTAGCCAGGTGGTGCCAATGCTGACCTTGAGCACGCGGGCTGCAGGGTTCGGGAACAGCAGCAACCCAGGTGAAGCAGATGAGATGGGAAAGTGCTGTTTGGCTGAAGGGGGGACGTGCTTCTAAAGCCAAACTGCAATCCAGCAGTGGCTGGTAGCAAAAGCCGAACTGACCCATTAATGGCTTGGGGACCCCCCCCCCCCAGCAAGGTCTAGGGCTGGAAGCTCAGGTCTGTGTGTCTGTCCTCTTGACTCTGTCCCTGTCTGCCTAGCTCCCTGGCCTCTGGATTCCAGCTGGAGATCAATTTTCTGCATGTCTCTCTTTTTGTTTTATCATCCCACTTTATCGTCTCCCCGTGCATCTTTCCTTTCTTGGAACAATTCCTGTGGCTCTTCTAACTAGGAAGGGAGAGAGATCGAAGGAACAAAGGGAAGAAGGGTGTGTCGACCTTTCCACGCAGTTCCCCAGGTTGGACACGCAGACTCCTATTCTGGAGATTTTGAGATGGTGATAAGATCCACTTGAATTTTTACATTATTTTTCCCCAGACAACTGAAGTTTTGTTGATTCTCCATTTCTCCTCCCTATTCCCCTCTCCCCATCGCCACACAACTGCTTCAGGCATGCCAGCTGTCCCCTGAATCACCTCAGCAGCCAACAGCCTTCTGACCCACCTACCTCCCTGTCCCAGCTCCTCCCTCTTCAGTCCATCCCAGCAAACATCTGAGCACTTCCCTTGCCTACCTCAAAGTGTAGTTTTGGACCACCAGCCTTGGCATCCCCTGGGAACTGGTGAAAAAAGCAAATTTGCAGGACACATCTCAGACCTACCGATTCAGCAACTCCGGGTCAGGGCCCAACAATTTATGTTTTAACAAGCTCTCCAAGTGTTTGTGATACCTGCTGAAGTCGAAAATGACTGACCTACTTAAAAGCTTCTGTGGTTCCCATTGCCAGGCCCAGATTCCTTGGCACCACCCAGAACCTCTGGGACTGACTCCCTGCCTATCTTCTGAATCCTGCCTCCTCCTCCCCACCCTTTACTACTGTCCCTACCCCCAGCATACCTTGCTTCAGCTCCTCCCACCTGGCAATCACTCTCTGGATGGGGGCTGTTGCCGGCCTCTGTGGCCTGTCCCTTCATGCTGGGGTGCCCTTCTCCCCTCCCCTCAGAGCACACTGGCCACTCCTTCTCTGGGTGTCCCCTCCAGCCTAGCCTACAGCCCTACTACTTAATATCAGTCTGTTCCTCTCCCTCTTCCTATGAAAGTTCCTTAAGGGCATGGCCACGAGTTTCTACTTTTGGGCCCCAGAATCTTGCGTTTATACAGCCCCTGATTCAAAGCCATGACTCAAGCCCTGTTCCCTGGGCTGCCACAAGATCCCTGGACACACGTTGCTAACAGGTGTGACTGTTTCCCTTTACTACTGGGGTTCAGTATTACTACAGAGATGTTGCTGAGCCCCGGGAGGATGTACAACAAGCTCCTTGCAGTTCTTCAGACCCGTGCTCTTATGAACATGGCTTCTGGGGGCATCCAGAGTGTGTGGAAAGAAGTACGGAGTTGGGGTCCAACACCTGTGTTTGTACTTTGGCTCCGCCACTTTCTAGTCCTGGGACCTCAGGAAAAGTTCCATGACTCTACTTTCTCACCTGTAAAATTGAAATATAGAACTAAATTTAAATAAGTATATGTCTTTTCTTAAAAAAGATTTTATTATTTGAGAGAGAGAAAGCACAAGAGTGGGAAGGGTCAGAGGGAGAAGCAGACTCTCTGCATTGCCAGGAGCCTGACACGGGGCCTCGATCCCGGGACTCCAGGATCATGACCTGAGCCGAAGGCAGACGCTTAACCAACTGAGCCACCCAAGTGTCCCAGGATAAGTATACGTCTTAATTTGTGTCCACCTTGAAAGCAGAGCCTGAGACAAGGCCTTGGATGTGGGCAATTTACTTAAGAAGTTAGCCCAGAGAGTGGTAGAAAAGCTTTGGGGAGAACAAGGCAGGAGAGAGGGAATTCCAATACAACTATGGTTGTAGGTAATCAGGACTCCATCCTGTTGGAACCCCCAAGAAGCATATGAGAAGCATACAGAATGCCCCCCTCAAGACTATCCATTCAAAGGACAGGAAGTGGACCTCCCGTGTCCCATTCGTTAAGGCTGACATGCCCACTAATGCCCCACTCCCTCCTCCAGACTGTACTTCTGAGGTGCTCCTGTCTGTGGATGCGTGGGCTTCTGAAGCTTCAGAGCACGACGGACACAGAGAAGCAGAGCCGTGCAAGGGGTGCTTACAGTGGGACTGGAACCCATGTGGAACTTTCCACCGTGGCTGCAGCTAAAATCAGAGGTGGGCCGGGAAGATGTGAAATGGGGCAGGAAAGCATCTGCTCCAGCCTGTGAACTCACACTCCCACAGAAGGCCATCACCACCTCTCGCGTGGCCCTGTTCTTCTGGACAGAGACTGCGTAGTCTTCTGTGTCTCCAAGGGAAGGGGCCATTCCCATATCCCCGGTGGAGGGACAGCTCTGCCCACGAACATTCTCGAAACCGCTTACTTGTCGAATGACTGTATTTGTTGAGAGGGTGCCTCTTCTGCACTGACGACCGAGACATCAACCGCAGCACTGCTCAGACTCCCCAAAATGAGGGACAGATGGCACTGGTTTCATATCAAGTTGCAGAGAATCACTCAAGATGAGGCATTGGAATTCCTTCTCCATCCAAGTTGGAGTAACAGAGACCAAGTTTGTCCTTTGACCGGGAACAACTACAAGCCCACACAAAATATACAAAACGGTGGTGCTTGAGACATTGGGCATGGGGCAGCAGAGAAGGGTTATTCCTGAGAGGCAGGAAACAAATGAGGTGAGCCCTTTAATGGCTTTGATGGCTGACGTTTAACGCTCACAGAAAGTCTCCAGGTAGTAGTGTGTGGGTGGAGGGGTACAGGACTGAGGGACACATCACAAAGGGACATGAGGAAACACTTCAGGGGGATGGGTAGGTTCACTGCTTTGACTATGGAGAGGATTTCGCAGGGATATCCCTATGTTATAACTTATCAAACTGTTTCCTTTAAACTATGCCATTTTCTTGTAGTAATTATACTTCCATAAAGCTTTTTTTTACTACTTGAGGGGACGGGCATTTCTGCTCAGGTAATGAAGAATAATCTACATTAGAGAAACACGTGCAGAAACTCACTAAAGAGCGTATAAGTAATCCGTACCTTTCTGGTAAGATCCTTACCGCTCTGCTTTTTTGACAAATAATCTTTGTCTAAAATTTATAACTGGTTTCCAGGGAGGGTTGAGGATTTGGCTGGCAGGCCCAGAGAAGAGACACATTTAGAAGTCCCACATGAGTCTCTCTCTCTCCCATCCAGATCCCAGTCAGTTGCCCTAAGAAAGGCATATCCAGCTTAGGAGGCCACAGCCAGAGTTTTCCTTGGGAGCTTTAACCCTGTTCCCCAGGTCCCACTGCCTCCAACAGGAGCGCTGGGTGGCTCCTTCCCACAGCTGCCCCGCCGCACCTGGATCCTTAACCCCCACCCTTCCGAGATCTCTCTCATTGGAGGCTCTCTGTACCCGCCATCGCAGCACTCCGGGACCGCTCAGGCTCCCGCTCACAGGCCGGAGCCCCTGGTTCCTCACTGGTCACTCAGCGCCTTCCTTCTTGCTGCTCTGCTCTGGCCACGGAGAAGGAGGAGGGCCCCCGCAGAGCTGCTTGGGCCCCTTGTCAAATGACTCTTCCCAATTTACCACCCAGTTGCCTAGAGGAGTAGCTTAAGTTCTTAAAGAAACAATTCTTTTGATTTGATTTTTTTTTAAGATTTGTATTTATTTATTTATCCATGAGAGACAGAGAGATGGAGAGACGGAGAGAGAGAAACGCAGAGGCAGAGGGAGAAGCAGGCTCCCCTGTGGAGCAAAGAGCCCAATGTGGGACTCAATCCGAGCACCCTGGGATCATGACCTGAGCCGAAGGCAGACGCTTAACTGACTGAGCCATCCAGGCGCCCTCCATTTGATCTTATAACCACCTCCTCCTAAGAATCTAAAAGTGTCCCTAAGGGGCTATGCTGGGGTGTATTCAAGCTTAGCCTAATGTCCCCTTCTCTGCAGGACCTGAGGCTAAGTCTGGCCAGATCCCTTCAGTACTAATATGATCTTTCTTGCCCTCCTCTCCCCCAGGGCCCTCATGTCCTTCTTGACAATTTGGCATCAGGCTGCAGGATACATTCCCACCTCACCCTCCAACCCCCACAAAATGAATCTACCATCAAGCTATGGATAAATGAATCTTAGTTGTGGGCAGAACTCCGGGTCTTTCCCAGCAGGATTCTGAGCCCAGTGAAAGTGGGCACAGGGTGTGTTTGGGGCCGGGTGAGGTGAACATCACACTCCACAAGGACCCACAGGCTCAGATTTATAGTTCAGGTGGGCCACACAAAGCACAGCAAAGCCGACCATGGTGTCCAGGCTCTGCCTCCTACTCCACCACTTTCGGGAAGGCAGGACGAGAGGGGGTGCTATGGGAGACAAGGTCGTAAATTATAGGGGATTACGTCAGAAAGTCCTGGGCCCTGGGTAAGGAGAACTTGTGCTCTGCTGGAATGTTGACGGAGGTTTGTCAGGAGGGAGAGTCTGGGAGAGGAACGGGGGAGGCAGCCTTCGCCAGGTTCCTACTGAGGCAGATAGGCTCAGCTTTCGAGCTGGGTGTCAGGCCTGAGTGAAGAAAGACAGCTGGTCTGATGTCATGTCTGTTGCAAACTGTCACATCCTATGACATTCCAGGTGTGACGAGAAGACCCAGGTCCAGTCCAGTGGCTCCACGACGTAAGCCCAGTCATAACAAGTGCTCAGAATATGGAAGAATACTGACCCAAATACTTCCAGAAGCTCTAGCACCCCCCTTACCTCTGTTCCCACCATCTGGCCCAAATTCCCACCTCTCAGGTGTGTTCCCACAGCAACACCTCTGCCTCCAGCCCCGGGCCCCCCTGACTAGCCTTGCCCCCTCCTGCTACCAAAGGGAGTTTCTGAAAACAGCTGTGCGCACGATTCGTGCTGCCCACTGAGGATACACGTGGTGCTGGCCCCCAGCGGCTCTTAGCCACACACCGCCTGACGTCCCCCAGCCACCCACCCAGTCCCATGGTTCTGCCACTCAGGCCTTGTCACCACCCACTTCACTCCACGCCAGACCATCTCTTCCTCTGTGTTTTGTGGGGAGGGAGCCGGGGGAGAGGGAGATGGTGGAGATGCAGGAGAGAGGGAGAATGGCAGAGGGAAGGCAGCCCAGGGGCCAAGAAAAGTGGAGGCAGGAAGGACAGAGTGGCCACTGACTGCCTATGGACGGAAAGCCAAAGGATGAAAGTTGAAGGACATTACATCCTTAGCCCCCGTTATCTAAATTAAGTAGGAAACGGGATCAACTAAAAACTGCAACCCAATGGGCCACGTCCCTCCGAACACCCATGCATACTCACACATGCACACTCACACACGTGCATAGACACTCTCGTGCACACTCACACGCGCACGCTCCCGTGGCCTACCCCTGGTCCCCACCCATCCTCAGAATACTGCTAGTCTCCCTGTGGTCAAGTGTGAGCCTCCCAGGGCAGAAATGCAGATTTCCTGAGAATCCCTTCCGGATGCAAGTCTAAGGACCCCTCGGGGCCTAGGAAGAGCAGCAGAAGGGAGTAAACAATCCCAGAAGCACACAAACACCTGTAAGTATTTAGTTTATGATAAAGTTTTACATCCCAAAACTGTAGAGGAAACAACGGGCTATTTAATAATTTGCCGGAAGATAGAAGAAACATCTATCACACACCAAAACAGACCCAGATTGGTTTAAGGGAAACACAAACCATGCTATAACTGGGGGAAAATAGGTCAATGTCTTTCCTAAAAATCATTTGGTGGTGAAGGCTTTCTAAGCATGGTGCAAAGGCAGAAACCATAAAGAAAACGATGATCAGATTTGACTGAGTGAGAAATTATTATAATCCTCATTTTGCAGATAAAGAAACTGAGGCCTAAAAAGGTCAGAGCCAGCCAGTGTGGGTGCTGACTGCCAGCCTGTCCCTGACACGCGTTTCCCTGAAGAGATGAAAGTCTCCCAAGGTCATTGGATCAGCATCTCAACTCCAGCGTCCCCTGGGGCCCCAGCAGTGGGGAGGGAAGAAAGCACTGCAAGTGGTTGTGTGAGGGAGAGACCCTGCGCTGAGGGAGGGAGAGACCCTGCGCTGAAGGAGGGAGAGACCCTGTGCTGAGGGAGGGAGAGACCCTGCGCTGAGGGAGAGCACACACCCCGCTGAGGGAGACAGTGTCCCACTGCCCTAGAAGAATCGTGAACCCAGGCCAGCCGGGAGGTTTCCCCAACGCCCTGGTTGGATCTTCAGACCCTCAACAATTGAGGATGAAGTCTCCTGCTTTATGTTTACAGAGCTGAGAAAACAAGGTGAGGGCCCAAAACCCCAGTCTCCAGGCAGAGGTGGAGGCCACTGAGACTGAGACAGACCCACACTCTGTTGAGAGGGTTTTGTGTTAAGGGGCGAAACTGGGAGCTGCACTGGGCTTACACTCACCAGCCTGCCCACCATCATTGTCCCTCAGAGATGCCTGATGAGTAACATCCAGACAGAGTCAGCACAGGACCTCTGCCTCTGTCCTCCAGAAAACAAGGTGGAAGGACCAAAACATGCTGGAAGATTTTGTTAAATATTAACTTACAGGAGCAGCCCTCCCCAGTGAGGGGTATATTTGAGTCTGTTCCTTAAGGTAAGCCCTCACTGTTCCAGGGGGGCCCAGAGGGCATCAAAGTCAGTCTTAGTACAGTTCTAAATCAGTGTTTCTCAGCTTTCACATGCAAAGTGATCACCTAGGGACCTTGTTAAAGGGAAGATTCCGGTTTCCCAGCTCTGGGGCAAGGCTGAACTTCTGCAGTTCTCACAAGCTCCCAGGCTGCTGGCCAGCAGACCACATTTTGAGTAGCAAGAATCTGAGGTCTAGGTGTTAAGACAGGAAAAAAAGGGGGGAAATGTGGAATCCACCCTGACCTCCGAGACAGTCGGTAAAAGGGAGGGGGGAAAGCAAGATAAACGTTCCCAGGATAAAACTAACTCGACCATGATATGTTTTTCTTACTTGCTGTTGGATTCAGATTTCTAGTATTTTGTTTAAATTTTTAATCTGTTTTCCTGAGTGCTATTGTTTCATCAGTCCCCTGTTGGAGGGCATTTGGGTGGTGGCTAGTTGGGGCCCATTACAGATAAAGGTGCTATGAACATCCTTCTGCAGGTTTTACTGTGAACATAAGTTTTCATTTCTCTGGGATCAATGTCGAGGAGGGAGATTTCTGGGTCTCATGGTAAGTATCTACAGAGACAGCCTCTTTCCCAATTCTCATACCTGTTATGTTCACTCTTACCCAATCCCATTGACTAATACTTCAAGACAATGCTGAATCATACTGCAGATAGTGGCCCTCTTTGTCTTATTGGGACTACCTCCAGCGTTTCCCCATTGAGTAGTACTCTGGCTTTAGGATTTGAGGTTTGTATTATTTTTTCATGCTAAGGTAGTAATTGGTCTCCTAGGGCTGCCATAACAGTGTCACAAACAGAAGGGCTTCAAGCCACAGAATTTGTTCTGGAGGCTAGAAGCCTGAAATCAGGGTTGGCTTGGCCACACTCCAGGGGGGATTCCTTCCTTGCTTCTTCACAGATTCTGGTGCTTTGACAACAGCATGACCTCGTCCTAACTAATTACACTGGCAAGGATCCTCTGCCTTCCTTTGTATGTTTTTCTTGTGAAGACAGACAGAAGCTTAATTTTCTTATGCACTTAAGAAATGTCATAGTGTTCCTGGAAACCCTAAGGATTTTTCTTTGTCTATATAGTCTAATAGTTTCTGTTTCAGATTTGAGATTCGATCATTCTAGGACATTCTTCTAAGTAAATGTGTTGGGAGACAGTTCTCAACGAGTCCCTTGTGTTTCTGTATATATATGTTTTTAAAGATTTTTTTTTTAAGATTTTATTTGTTTGACAAAGAGAAACACAGCTAGGGAGGAAACACAAGCAAGGGGAGTGAGAGAGGGAGAAGCAGGCTTCCCGCTGACCAGAGAGCCCGATGTGGGGCTCAATCCCGGGTCTCCAGGACCATGACCTGAGCCGAAGGCAGTTGCCCAACCAACTGAGCCACCAGGCGCCCCTGTATGTATTTTGAGTGAGGCGCTGACTGCCCTCCTTCCTGAGGATCTCTTCAAAGAGGTTTGTACAGCAAACAACTTCAGGAGATAAAGACCATCTCGCCCTCCAGGACAAAGAGAAGACATGCTTATGGGCAGTATAATGAAGCAAAGGGAAGGGATGTTTCTTACCCATTATAAAAAAATGCAGATTTCCTAAGCTCAGAATTTCTCGCCTGCAACATTGTATGTACAGATAGCCTCCATCCCTCTGCATGTCACCCTTGAACACCAGGGTTTAGGAAACCAATATGGAAATGAGAATACACTGGGTTGCCATTGCTGTGAGTAATACCTTATCTTTGGTCTCTGGTCTAGGGGGACTCAGGTTTTCTACTGACATTCGTAGAACTGGCAAGCTAACTTATTAGCTTACACATAGGGTAAAATATAGGACTCTTCACAGTGCTTAACAACATAATGGGCCACTTTAATACAGTTATTTACTTTTCTCTTATTTCTGGAAAGTTTCCTGGAATACGGTTTTAAATATTTACTTTGTTCCTGGGTTTTGGTCTTTTCTTACAGGCACTCCAAATATACGTAGACTGAACCTTCTTTGCCCATCTTCCATTTCAGTCACTTTCTCCCAGAAGCATTTTACTTCTCTCATTATTTCATTTTTGTTCTTTTGGTTGTTTTTCCTGCCTTTCTTCAGTGTTCTTTAAAATTTTTCACTTTAATGTATTCTTTCTCACATGCCTTCTCATTTATTCTTTATTTCTGAAATTATGTTGCCTCTTTCTTCAATTTCCTTCCCAAGTTTGGTCAATTCATATTGCATTTCTTTATATGTCCTGTTCATTTCTGTTTTTAGTGTTTAAATTTTGCTTCTAATTTTTTTTAAATCTCCAAGTGCTTTTTAAAGTGTGTTTAATTCAGATTGAAACATGTGTTATCAGTTTCTTCCATTCTGAGGGTGTTTGTTAGGGAAGAATTTTAATCAGCTAGTAGTCTAGTATGGACTTAGTTTGACTTATTTTTTATCTTTTTTTATTCCTGAGCATAGTGTGGGCCAAGTTCATAGTTTAAGTTTAAGTATCTCTTTCATCAGTTTGAGGAAGTGCAATTTCCTTATAGATGATGATGAAGGGAATGAAAAAGCTTGGCATTTCTTTTTCCTTTTTCATATCTGCAAAATCAGTATTTCTCCTCTCTTTCTATATCACTGTAATATACTATGATACACTCAAATATGAGTACTATGTCAATCTAAAAAAGTCATAATTCATCTTTATTTGATTATCTCCTGGTAGCTATGTTTCTCTGCAGCAGCCATTTCCAAGCCAGCTGACTTGCAAGCCATTTTCCCTTCAGCTGATGCTGTGAACTACCGTGTCCCGGACCTGCCCTCAGTATTTTAGCATTTACCATTGCCTTTATTTTTCTGGGAGTGATTTTGTATGTGTTTTGTCTATGCCTTCTTCTCCTTACTTTCCTTTTCACACATTCTTCTAAGCCTCTTCTCCCCTCAGATCTGTGGCAGCAGCAGAAGCTCTGTTGGAACATGGTGTTTATTTCTCAGCTTACAGTTAGTTGAGAGTTTGTGGTAGTCTCCATCTCCCAGTGAGGTAAAGGTGTGCATCAGCGATGATTTTATTTTTCTTTCCTCTGGACTTCATTGATTTTTGCATGTGCTGTATAGAGCTAAACAGATCAGGAAGCTGCCATGATTTTTCAGACCTGGAAGTTCTCACTTATCCTAAGTATTTTAAATGTCCATTTTGAGTACTTTTTTGATACATAGCTATTTAGAAATAGGTTTTTAAATTTAAAATGTATGAGGCTTTTAAATTATTTTTACCAATTTTTTTTCTCCCTTAATTGTATTGAGGTAAGATATGTGGCCTCTATGCTATTGATTCTTTGAAATAAACAGGGACCTAATTAATGGCAGAATTTTGGTTTATTTTTATACATGATCTTTGTGTGCTTGAGAAGAATGTAAAAGCTCCAGTTTCTTACTGCATGGCTCTCTTTATATGTTCACGGAATAAAGTCTGTTAATTATATTGTTCAAATATTATAAAATATGTGCAGTCTAGCTGTGTTAATTACTCAGAGAGGTATAACAAAAATTTCCCAATATGATATATATTTGTCAATTTATCCTTGTTGGTCTGCCCAGTTTTGCTTTATATATTTCTTTGAGACTGTGTTATTAGTATATTTAAGTTTACTGATTATCTCTTCCTAATGAACTGAAGATTTCATCATTCTATGTTGCCCGCCTTCATCTTTAAAAAAATCTGATACTATAAACCATGAACACGGAGTGTCTTTCCATTTCTTTGCATCATCTTGAATTTCTGTCATCAATGTTTTATGGTTTTCAGAATACAGGTCTTTTCACCTCTTCAGTTAAGCTTACTCCTAGAAATTTTATTAGATGTGGTGCAATTATAAGTTGGATTGTTTTCTTAATTTCACTTTCTGCTGCTTCATTATTGGTGTATAGAAATGCAACACATTTCTTTATATTGATTTTGTATCTTGTGACTTCACTGAAATTCGTTTATCGGTTCCAGCATTTTGTGGTGGAGGTTTTAGGGTTTTCTAAATATGCTATCATGACATCTGCAAATAGAGAAATTTTACTTCTTCTTTACCAACTCGAATGCCTTCTATTTCTTTTCATCACCTAATTCCTGAGGCTAGGACTTCTGGTTCTATGTTGAATAAAAGTGATGAGGGTAGATATCCTTGTCTTATTCCTGACCTTAAGGGGAAAGCTCTCGGTTTATCACCATTGAGTATGATGTTTGCTGTGAGTTTTTCATATATGGCCTTTATTATGTTGAAGTATGTTACCCATTTTTATCATAAATGGATGTTGTACTTTGTCAAATGCTTTTCCTGCATCTACTGAAATGATCATGTGGTTTTTATCCTTTCTCTTATTGATGGCTTTATCACGCTGATTGTTTTATCAACGTCGAACCTCACTTTCATCCTTGAAATAACTCCCTCCTGATTGTGGTGTATGATATTTTTAAATGTATTGTTGAATTTTGTTTGTACCAGGATTTTTGCACCTCTGTTCATCAGAGCTATTAATCTATAGTTCTGGGTTTTTGTGTTTTTTTTTTGTGGTGTCTTTATCTGGTTTTGGTATCAGGGTGATACTGGCCTCATAGAATAAATTTGGAAGTTTTCCTTCCTCTTCTGGTTTTTGGAACAGTTTGAGAAGAAAAGATGTTAAATCTTCTTTAAGTGTTTGGTATAATTCACCTGTGAAGTCATCTGGTCCTGAACTTTTGTTTGTTGGGAGTTCTTGATTACTGATTCAATTCATCACTACTGATCAGTTGTTCAAATTTTCTATTTCTGCTCAGTTTTGGTAGGTTAGATGTTTCTAAGAATTTGTCAATTTCTTCTAGGTTGACATTCCATGTTTGTGAGTTGGAAGAACAAGTACTTTTTAAAATGTCTATACTACCCAAAGCAATCTATAGACTCAGTGCGATCCCTATCAAAATACCAGCAGCCTTTGTCACCAAACTAGAACAAACAACCCAAAAATTTGTATGGAGCCACAAAAGACCCTGAATAACCAAAGCAATTTTGAAAAAGGAAAACGCAATTGGGGTAACACAATCCCAGACTTCAAGTTATATTTACTAAGCAGTAATAATGAAAACAGTATGGTACTGGCACAAAAATAGACACCCAGATCAGTAGAACAGGATAGAAACCCCAAAGGAAAAAAAGCTCCACAATTATATAGTCAATTATTCTTTGACAAAAAGGAATGAATATACAATGGGAAAAAGTCTCTTTAACACATGGTGCTGGAAAAACAGGACAGCCACATACAGAAGAATGAAACTGGATGGCTTTCTTTCAGAACACACAAAAATGAACTCCAAATGGATCAAAGACCTAAATGCCAGACCTGAAACCATAAAAATCCTAGAAGAGGGCACAGGCAGTAATTTTTCAACATAGGCTGTAGCAACAATTGTTTAGATATGTCCCCTAAGGCAAAGGGAAATAAAAGCAAAAATAAATTATTGGGACTATTCAAAATAAAAAGCTCCTGCATGGTAAAGGAAACAATTAACAAAACTAGAAGGCAACTTATGGAATGAAAGATATTTGCAAATGGCACATTTGATAAAGGGCTAGTACCCAAAATATATAAAGAACTTATATAATTCAACACCCCCAAAATAAATAATCAAATAAAAAATGGGCAGAGGACATGAACAGACATTTCATTTAAAGAAGATGTACAGATCACCAACAGGCACATGAAAAGATGCTCAATATCCCTCATCATTAGGGAAATGCAGATCAAAACTACAATGAGATATCACCTCACCCCTGTCAGAATGGCTAAAATAAAAAACAAAAAACAGTAAGTGTTGGCAAGGATCTGGAGAAAAAAGGAATCCTCATGCATTGATGGTGGGAATGCAAACTGGTGCAACTGCGGTGGAAAACAGAATGGGGGTTCCTTGAAAAAGTTAAAAATAGAGCCACCTATTGCATGGAGCACTGGGTGTGGGGCATGGGCAATGAATCTTGGAACACTAAAAAAATAAAATAAATTTAAGGACAAAAAAAAAAAATAGAGCTATCCTAGGATCCAGTAATCATTCTATGGGGTATTTACCCAAGAAATTCAAAAACATTAATTTAAAGAGATACATGTATCTCTATGTTTATTGTAGCTTTATTTACAATAACCAAATTATGGAAGCAGTCCAAGTGTCTGTCAATAGATGAATGGATAAAAAATATGTGTCGTACATATAGAACAGAACATTATTTAACTATAGGACAGAAAGAAATCTTGCCATTTGCCACAATGTGGGTGGAGCGAAAGAGTATAATGCCAAGTGAAATAAGTGAGTCAGAGAAAGACAAATATCATCTGGTCTCATACGTATGTGGAATTTATGAAACAAAACAAACAAAGGATAAAAAGAGAGAGAGATAAGCCAAGAAACAGACTCAACTATAGAGAGCAAACTGGTGGTTACGGGGGTGGGGGAGATGGACAAAGTCGGTGAAGGAGATTAAGAGTTGACGTCTCATGATGAGCTCTGAGTAATGTATAGACTGGCTGAATGACTATATCATACCCCTGAAGCTAATAGAACACTTCATGTTAACTATACTGGAATTAAATTTTGAGACTTAATAAAAAATATGATATTAATATAGGTATACTAGCTTTGTTTTGGTTATCTTACCTGGCAAATATGTATTTTCCAACCTTTGGTTTTCAGCCTTTTCATGCCCTTTTGCTTTAGTGTGGCTCCTACAAACAGAGTATATGTAGATTTTTTTAGTTGAATTTAATAATTCTATATTTTAGCTACAGAGTTTAGTATATTTCTATTGTGATTATAGGTTTATTTATATAGCATGATTTTCTGTGTTATTCAACTTATGATTTGTTAATTTACAGATTTTTTTTAAAGATTTTATTTATTTATTTGACAAAGAAAGACACAGCTAGAGAGTGAACATAAGCAAGGGGAGTGGGAGAGGGAGAAGCAGGCTTCCCCCTAGCAGGGAGCCCAATGTGGGGCTCAATCCCGGTACCCTGGAACCACAATCTGAGCTGAAGACAGACCCTTAATAACAGAGCCATGCAGCCACCCCTAATTTACAGATTTTTTTTTTAAACAACTGATTTCTCTCACTGTGAAAAAAACATTTACCTGGAGTTCATTCTATTAGTTATGCTTTAATATTTTCTTCTGTCAAATCCAAGTACAATTAAATATATTATTCCACACTTGTGTATATGTATAGGTATGCACATATCTACTTATATCTATTTTTCCTACAATGAGCATATATGAACTCCATAATATGAAAATTATTTAGAGATAGTTTAATCTATAATTGGATAAATAAATGAATCAATAAAAGTTACATGGAAATGATATTGTTACCACCAGCAGCCATAAAATGGAAGTAGTTTGAAGGCAGAAATTGCTCAATCCCTCCTCTCCTAAATGTTTCCATTTGTGCATAGTAAACAGACACAGAAAAAGAATAGGTGCTAGCAGGAGTGTCTGACCTGAGCCCCTGTGGCAGAATTTCAGACCTAGCAAATAAAAACATGGCATGAGATTTCTAATACTACAAATTTACATGAGATTCAGATATAGCCACGTCTTATATTTCATACGGCCTCATGAATACATCAATCTGGGGATTAGAAGGGAGGAAAAGGGCTCTTTCCTATAAACCTCTGGCCTTCTCCCTGCTGAATAGAGCTGAAATGTGTGCCCTCTATTTAGACATCCAGGACTCACCATCCTCTATTTGTTAACATTCTCTGGGGGGCCCTTTTAGCACTTAATCTAGGGAATGAGGACACTGCCATTGTGCTTCAGCCTAAGGCAGTCAGCCTCCTACAGTTCCAATCTGGCCCCTTCCTAACAGCTCTCCCACCACACCTACCACACATACCTAGACCATCTGCTGCGGTCAGGCCTCAGAAGCTGGTACTGACCAGGAAAACCCCACACTGAGGCATCATGGCCAGGCACTGCCTCCTCCCCGAGCTGAAGAAAGACTGCTAAACAGTTGCCCAACCAGACATTGTTTACTTGAAAATGGCCAATGGGTTGATTCCAATGGGCCTGAGTCCCCGCAAGTCAGAGCAAAGTCCTCCTGGATCTTTTGGTCACCACCACTCACCCACCCCCACTCCAAATCCTTACTCATGAGTTTTCATGCTCACAATAATTCAGAGGTCTCCACTGATTCCTCTTCTTCCTAAAATAATTACAATAAGCTAATAATTGACCATTTTGTATAGAACTCTAAGTTCCTGGTGTATTCTTCCATTATATCTGTGATGATTATGTCTCAGTCCAGCTCAGAGAAGACATGGGCTCTGACTCTAAGTGGCATAACTCAGAAGTCTCGATCAGTCATTCACCGACCTTCTCTTTTCCCCATCTATAAAATGGGGCAAGTACAAATGACTCCTTTGGGCCACACCTTACCCTGTTAGAAACTGTTCAGACTAATGGGGGAGAATTTTACAAACTCCACATTTGAATGAAACATTTTAGAAGTCATAATGATTAATAGAAAAAAAAAAAAAACTGCCAGCTTCATTTGCAGCAGAACCAGGAACCAATTAGCTGACTGTAAGATACCCACACAATGGAATATTATGTATGCTTTACAAATCAGGAAGGTCCTTAATCTTCACAAAAATAAGACATAGACTTTATTTTAATGAGAAAAGCAAGGTGGGAACCAGTATGTACAGCATGCAACATTTTGTATAAGAAAGGAAAAATGTCAAAATATATTTAATTTGCTTGTTTTATATAAACAATACACAGAACTTAATAAAAGTGGTAAACTCTGGTGTGAAGACAGGGGGTGGGGATGGAAAATGTAGTGGTTCAGGGAAGGGGTGGGAATGAGATTTTTATACTGTGTATCACTTTACACTGTTGATTTTGGAGCCACTTATGTAACGTCTTCAAAATATATATATAACTTACTCAAAAATAAAAATGGAAAGTTGAACAGAGGGGAGGTGGGTGGGGTAGGTTAAATGGGTGATGGGTATTAAGGAGGGCACTTGTAGTGAGCACCAGTTATAAGTAAGTGTTGAATCACTAAATTTACAACTGAAACTAAAGTTACTATGTATATTAAGTAACTGGAATTTAAACAAAAACTTGAATAAATAAGTAAATAAATAAATAAACATTTAACACAAAGTCTATCTCTAAAAATTGTGAGTTAAGTAAGAGTATATACATGATATGGGTGTTTATGTAGTGTGTGTGTGTGTGTGTGTGTGTGTTGTCTAGAAACCTACATGGCATATAATGGTCATTCATTAAATGTAGCACCCTTCCCCTTTTTATGGTTATTTTTCTAATTACAGAATCATACAGTTGGTTAGGGAAAAATTTGCAAGTTAGAGGAAAGTCTAAGGAAAATAATCACCTGTTATCCCACCACTCAGAAGTAAATCTGTTAACATTTTGGATATTGCTTATCAATCTTTAAATTTTATTTAAATATTGTTACATAGGGCAGTATACCTGAAAGCAAAGATACCCTTTGCAACTTCTGTTTTAATATCTGTAGTATACTCCATTCTAGAAACGGCATTTTTCTTCTGTTCACTTGCCTGTGTTCCCGTGGCCTTATCAGTCCTTGAAGATGGGGGCTGCATCTTCATCGTTGTGTCGCCTGTGTGTGGCTTGTAGAGGGATCTTGATAAATATCTGTTGGAGAAATGCAAAAATTAATTATCCAAAAATCATCTAAGTGGTTGCTTATTGTTGGGTGTTGGGTCATTTCCAGTTGATTGTACTCTCTTAAATAATGCCAGCACAGTCATCCGTGTACATAGATCACAAATCATGACACGTGTCTTCACGTGTTTCCTTAGGCAAAATTCCTAGAAGTGGAATTACTGGCTGAATGGATAGGAAAAAATTGAAGGTTGTTGAAATCACATTGCTAATTTGCCTTCCAAAAAGTTGTCCCTGTATGCACTCTTAGCAGCTGCTTAGGGGAGGCCTGGTACTGCCTACTCCTTAAATCTTTGCTCATTGCATGGGAAAAGTAAAGGCACCCTACTGCTTTCATTTAAATGCCCTTAACTATTTCAGAGAGGTTAAATAGGCTCTCCAATCTTACAAAACACGATATTTTTAACCAGTTCTGCAAACACTGTGCTCATATATCCACTTGGACCTTCATGTTTTCATGTTTTTCTTCTATGTCTTCTATTTTTAAATTTTGAAGCTCCCTGCATGTTTCTCCCCTCACAGTTTACCTAATTGTCTCCAGGGAATTTTTTAGAGGTTGGTGGAGATTTATATTGTGGAAGATTTCCAGCTGACACAAAAGTAGAGAAAATAGTACAATGTACCCCCCATGTTCCCATCACCCAACTTCAACGTTTCCAAGCACTTTGACGATTTTGTCTGTTTATCTGTTCCTTCCCCTAACACATACATAGAGACATTAAAAAATTTTTTTTTCTGGGATATTTTAGGCAAATCCTAGACATGATAGCATTTACCCATAAATATCTAACGAATTTTTAAGCTGCCATATGAGTATTTCTATTTAAGTGCATGGATTGACTCCACAATTAGGAGTTTATTTATAACTTTTTAGAATGCTGCCCTCTATCATTTCTTCACATTTAGTTGATACTTTCTTTATATCGAATGTGGCCTTTGTCCTTCTTCGTCCCCCCTGCGTGTACTCCACGGGGTGTAGGTGACATATTGTAGCCATACACTTAGGACAAATGCGTGGCCAAGGCCTTTCTGAAGTCACCCAGATAGGCAGGAGAGGAGAGGCACCAATTTTGCCTTTGTTGAGCATGTAAGCCACTCTTCTCCAGGCCTGTGTTTCACCAACTGCTTGCCCACCTTAATCAAACTCATAACTCGACAGCATTGATGCCGTTAAATCTCAGTCTGTCTTCATTAAACAGTGGCTCGTCTGGGAGGGGCAACTGGATCTCTCCCCTTTCCTGCTCTGTCAAATGGAGCGTTCTCTGCCACGCTGGAAGCCACGAACCCCACTGCTCTCCCCTTCGCAGACTGGGCTCTCAGGTGGTAATCAAACTCCAAGATGGTGGCAGCAACTTTACCTCCTCTGTTGAAACCATTTGTATCCAACTTCAAGTCTCTGTAGAAATCAGAATCCAAGCAAGTAAGGACATGTGAGGACTAGAGGTGTGCAGAGTGGAAAAGGACAAAGAGAGAGAGAGAGATCGTGAGGAAGACATGTCCGCAAGATAGCAAAAGTAGTTTTTTAAAAATAAGTGCTTGCAAAGACATAACTGCAGCCAGACTGGAAGAGGAGAAGGCCACGCTGCCGCCCAGCCAACCCCGAGCTCCGGGCAGCCGTGCCCTGTGCTAATCCCAGTGAGAGGAAGAGGAGCCCTTGGAATCTGAGCCTCCGGCCTGACTTCAGCATCTGGCACAGCAGGCTGGGGCTGGAGGTCCGGGGAAGTCATGTTGTAGGAGTGAAGAAATACCAGCTTGTCAAGGCCCAGGACCAGCTGTGGCCCGGGTCCTAGGCCCCCTCCAGAAAAGTCAAAATGCCCTTTATTGACCAGCGCTCGCGTTTGGGTCAAACTTTCGCCCTAGGCATCTCCTGGCCGGGTGTGCTGCAGGGAGAGCCCGTGGCCTCTCAGCCTGCCCCTAACAACAGTAACACTGTAGTGGCGGTGGTGGTGGTGGTGGTGGTGTGTGTGTGTGTGTGCACGCGAGCGCGCGTGTGTGAGTGTGGGCGCATACGCACCTCCGTGTCCGACTTTGGGACCTGGAAGCTGTAAAGCACATCATTCCAAGTGAAGCCTGCTGTCTAGTGGTAAACAAGGTGGATTCTGGGAATAAAATGTCAAACCCGAAGCAAAGCCAGGCCTTTGCTAACAGGCGTGGTGGCCAGGTGGCACCCAGGAAGGTTTTTAAAGGCTCTAGGCCGGCACGAGGTGTGTGAAACCAGAGCTTTGCCTTTCCGTGGAAAAAGCTAGGGGAGAACAGGAGAAGATAGGCTCCCTCACCGTGAAACGTGTTTATAGGAGAATCTTTGGAATTAAAATAGATGCACTCCCGAAATAATCTTGTTTTGAAACCTCAGAAATCTTAGGAAGAGGAAAAGGCTATCAGTACACTTACCCTTTGAATCTGTTATGACCCTTGCTATTTATAATGTTATTTTTCCTCCAGGTGGCTTAAAATAATCAAAGGACATTATCACATTAACTCTTGCAATCCTCCCTGCCCTTCCCCAGATGCCTCACCTTCAGGGCCGCAGAGGACACAGCCCCAGCTCTGCGGGTTGGCCTCTGCTGCCCTCGCTCTTCTGAGCCCCCAGGCCCGCCCAGGCCCAGGAGAACGTCCTGACTGCAGCCGCTCACGGTCTTTCCTCACCTGCGCCGCTGCTGG